>VZTU01021721.1:3323-188144 GCA_013400835.1 Zapornia atra | reverse complement strand
TTTTTTTTTTTTTTGGATGAGTACTGTGTTTTTGATTTGTCATGAGTTCCCATTGCTTCCCTTGATAAGAATCACGTTTTACTTCTCAACGACAACAGAGAGTTGAGAATTACATCCTGAATCAACAGGACATAACTGATGGTAAACCAAGTGGTAACATGGCTTTATACTGATATAAATGGGACCAGAATTTGGTCCTCTGTAGTTGCAATGGTGCTTCAGAGCCATTGGAGATGGTTACATCCAGCATCCTCCTGAAAATGCTTGTCAATAATTTTGTATCAAAACCGATCCTGACTCACTGCCTAACTATTAGTTGCTGTCACAATTCAGAGGACAGCGGTTTTCCAAGCTCCAGTGCAAGCTGGGCTGAGAAATGACTTTGACATTTCTGTTTTCTGCAGCAAGAATGAAGCTCTTCACAGCTTGAGGCAGAACATTAGGCATAACTGGAGATTTATTAAGGTGTTAGGGTTTGTTTGAAGTAATTCATCCTTACCGAATGAACATTTTGTATTGTAATATTATCTGGATGCTTGTGGCTGTATATACCAAGAAGATTGTTTTCCATTGCTTGCTAAACTGTAGTGAAGAGTAGACTGATTAAGATTCGGGATTTATACTGGAAATATTTAAGTAGATGAAATTGTTAGATATTGAAGTTGGTTTTTTCCCAATCTGTAACTTAAAATTTAGGACTCTAGAAAGGTAGCATGATCTCTGAGTCAAGATCTGCAGCAAGTGGTTATGTTCTGGACAGCCTTGGATGGCTTCATAGAGGTTTCCCTTACAAGAGCTGAGCTGAGGAGGCAGCCCAGAATAACCGGTCAGGACTCCTTAAGTAGTTACTTTGCAGCTGCTGTGTGGTGATAATCTCAGGGCCTTTGATCTGACTGCTTTTTAAAATGCCTGGGTTAGTGGTTCATGCCTAGCTGGGGCAGAATAGAACCATGGTGCTTGGTGTTAAAGCATTTAGGATGGTGCATTGCGCTGAATTGCAAAAGGTGAGAAGTTTTGGAGGTTTTTCAGTGCATGGTTAATGCTTTGTGTGTATGCTTTGTTTCAAAGTGAGCAGTGGTGAGCAGCAGCTGGGACTTGTACTGCCTGGATTAAGTAGAAAGATGCTTTGCAGAGCTGGAGATGGGAATGGACACTCTCTGGTACTGTAAAATAGTAGACTGGAACAGGTTGCCCGGAGAGGTTGTGGAAGCCCCTGGATCCCTGGCAGGGTTCATGGCCAAGATGGATGGGGTTTTGGGCAACTTGGTCTAATGAAGGTGTCCCTGCCATGGCAGGGGGTTGGAATTAGATAATCTTTGAGCTCCCTTCCAACCCAAAGCATTCTCTGATTCTATATCCCTCTTGGCACTGTGGGAACCAGAAGATACCCCTGGTACTTGATTGATTTGATAGCATGCAGGTAAAGCAGTGCAGGGCAACAGTTTAGCCCAATCTGAACCACTCGTGGGCTCCCAGAGAGACTCAGCTGTCCGAAGAAGCAGCTGGGGACAGTCGCTGTTTGGGACCCCATTCCAAAAGAGTGAAAGAGATAGAAGACAAAGCAGCATTGAGATGAAAGGAGATCTTCAGGAAATGCTTAAGTTACCAGGCAGCTGCTGCGGCATGCTGGAATTACTCTTGTGGGATATCTAAGGAAATTCAACAGCTCAACAGTTGAACCTATTTTCAAATCATCAGGTCTCAGTAGCTTGCATCAAAGAATTATTTTAAGAGTTGTTGAGGGTGGTTTCTGGTCATTAACACTCACTTTAATCAATTTTGCACGGGCTCAGAGGTTCCAGAAGTTGAAGACAAAATATATAGCAACTGAAATGAGATTCAGATCATAAAAGAAGATGATAGGAGTATGAGAAATGGTGGGTTAGCAGGAAGTAAGCCTTGGGAAATTATTTTCTGCTCATTTTTTGTGGAAATAAACCAAGATGGTAAGTGTGGAAGCACTGACATTCTGTAATCAGACACTTGTGAAGAGGGTAACCTGGTATGAAGCAACTGAAGTCTCTCTTTGGAAGGGTTTGGAGGGTCTGCATCAGTAGCTGGAAATAAAACTAATGCAATGCTAGGCCAAAAATGATTGAAGAAGTCCGTGGACCAACAGTTCAAAGCAGGACAGTTGCATGAGCTCATGGATGGTGTGCTCTCTGCATCTGCAAGGTCTCACCCACCTCAGGTGCCCTTCATCTGGGAGCAGCACAGACAGGCACATTGCATGGAGTGAGAGAAGAGCCCCGGGAGGGAGCATTTGGCCAGAAGAGATGTCTGATATTGAGGGGCACAAGGAGCTCAGAACATCTAGGTCTAGGCTAACCTAGAGAAGACAGCAGAGTAACCTGGTTGCAGATTATCTGAGTCTTTGAAGGGAAAAGTCTTTAATAAAAGGCTCTTAAAAAAGAGGAAGGAATGTGGCCAGAAGATGAGCTAGGATAGCAGTAAGCCTGGTGATTTGTCAAGTGTCATTCTGAACTATTGAAACAGCCTGGAAAAGATTATGATGGACTGTTCCATTCATTTTAAAGTCAGGTTTTAGTATTTTTCAAAAAACTGTGTTCTGCTTTAAGCAATTAGTTCAAAAAGTCCCAAGTCTGTCATCACACCAGGAATCAGAGTACATGGCTTATTGTCTGACTTTTGTAATTTACTAATCTGTTAGTTGTAGTTGAAATTATACCTGTTGGGAATGATTTGTGCAAGGATGAATGCTAGTTTTAAAGTTTAGGAGGAATCACAGAGAACTTAGTCCTGCAGCCTTTATCCAGGTAAAATGTACATCTTTACTTCCTCAATTCTAGAACAATGCTGATGTGGTTTACTGGCAACGTTGAAAATAGGAAAGGGTGAGATGCTCACCCACTGATCTCTCTTATGGCTAGAGATGTTCCCAGTTTCTAATGCTGCCTGTGTGCCTACATGTAGCATTGCTTACCGATGGTTTGATCGAGGCGAAAGAATTGGGGTGAGAGTCTAGAGCTTCTATCTGAGAGGTCAAAGCCCTTTAGGTGATAAGTATCAGGTTATTAATGCATTAAGCAGTAGGTTGGAAATCAAAGGGAAAGCACAAGCGCAGCAGATCAAGGAGGTGGGTTTGCATCAGAGTGCTCTCAATGTCTCAGCAAGGTAGACTTGCCTTGCTGGGTGGAAATCAAAGACAACATGGTCTGTTTAAAGGTCCTGGTCTGTTTCTTAATCTTATTTTTCAAGGACGAGTTTCCCACAACCCACTTAAAGCTCTTCTCCCACAAGCCCCAAAACCAGTTTTGGAACCCTTGCAGCCATTTGATAGTCACAGACATTTCAGAGCTCATCCTTCTGTCTGACATTTCTCATAAAAAAAACATTTATCCACCCTTCCAACATGTTATTGCACCAGACAGCCCCTATTCTTGTGTCTATTTTCATGCTCAAATTACAAATAGATACCTACCGAAGCATCTGACAGTCTCCTGCCCTCAAAGGAGTCGCTCAGCGATACTCAGGAGAAGGATTTCATCAGCAAAAAGCGTCTGCTTTGAAATATTTTGCTTTTTGACCTGGCAAACTGACACCAGTCCTCTTGGTGGCAGCCAATATGAAAGTTTATATACTGTTAGAAATGCAGTTGGAGGCTTCTGAATGTAATGATTATTTGCTCTGCTAATAATCAGATGATAAAATGTATCAGCTCCTATGTTAATGGAGGTTGGTTGGTTTTGCTGCTGATGATTATTATTATTTTAAAAAATGAGGGAGTAACCTGAACATTCCCTGACAGGCTGAAGTTTAACCCCTTTGCATCTTTTGTTTTCCTCCCTCTTCTAAGAAGTGCTTGAATTTCACTGTGATGTGTTTGATCACATATGGAAGCCTTCAGCCCCTTGTCTTCTTAGAAGACTTAGGAGTAAATAACATTTTTACGTGCCTTGAATTATTTAACAGATTTTTCACACATAATTGATTAGGCACCTTTATTTGCAAATGAAGATGAGTACTTTGATGATGCTGAGAAATATTTTGCTGTCATTTGCCCATATGAGGCAGCTTTAGAGATGCTGGCATGGGACTGAATGGTCTATTAGCTAGCCCCCTATACTGTTAGATACTGAAAACTGGGCTATAGATAGAGAGGTTCTTCTTCAGTTATTTGAATTGCAGCATGGCTTCCAGAAACCTCTGTCAGTCTATTGTTGCTTTTTCTCTTTTGGTCCAAACTGATATTTAAATAGGCAGTGGACCAGTTGTGTGAAATGAATCCCAGTGGTTTCCACCAATGGTGTTTTGTTAACCATGAAAGTCCATGGCAGAGGAATGTTCTTTTCAGTGCTGGCGTGCAAGTGTTGGTCTGGCTGGGGTCTGTCATGCCTTTGGATTATGTTTGCTGGTGCTTTTTCTCCATGCAAAACTCTTCATTTTCCTTAGTTGGAAATTGGAAAACCAACTGAGGTGTCTGGTGGAAAGAAAACTTTTAGAGAATTCCTAATGGGCTCCAAGAAAACCATCCTTATCTGTGTGTGAACTGAAATGCTGAAAAAATGTATGATGTTAGGGAGAGAAAGTAGTAGAAAAAGTGCATTTTTTCCCACAGCTGGTGGAAAAGTTTGAGTACAGGCTAATTACTAGGAGGATATCTTAGGCTTCGTGTTTGAAAACTGTGTATCCAAACTGTCTTTTGATCCTAATGAAGACTCTGAGTTTGCCTTCAAATACACAATGCCAAGCAAAACATTTTGGCAACCATTTATTTGATGGAAAATGCAGCTTTAGGGCTGAATAATTTGTTCACAGAATATTTCAGAAATAACGAAAGACATTTCTGCTCAGTCTGTGATGGATTCCTTGCATGATGAAATGACTACCAGGACAAGGGGAGAGCAGAGGATGTCATTTGTTTTGGTTTTAGAAAGGCTTTTGACACTGTTGCCTGCAGCATTGTCATTTGGAAGCTGAGGACGATTGGGTTGGGTGCACGGATGGTTAGATGGGTTGAAAGTTGGCAGGACTGTTGGGCTTGGAGAGAGGTAATTAACAGCTTCGATGTTTAGCAGGTGTCAGTGAAAAGCAAAATACGTTAGGGGTTGATACTGGTGTAGATAGTCTGCATCTCCATTGACAGCATGGCTAGTAGGATAGAAGTCATCTCCAGCAGATGTCCACCCAGGAAATCTTGGGGAAAGAAGCTGTTGGTGCCTTGCCAAAGAGTGGACCTTCATTTGAAAGAGACCATCAGAAATCTGTCTATTGTGTCAAAATCAGCCTTGTGAAATTAACACAGAGTATGTGGTAGAGGACCTGTTCCTGGGATGGAATAACCCCACGCATTAGCAAAGGATGAGGTCTGACTGGCTGGACTGGAGGTCTATAGCAAAGGACCTGGTCTGTACACTGGTGCCAAGTTGTGTAGAAGCCACCAGCATGCTGTCACCGTGAATAGTCCATTAGGAAGAGCACAGCTGGATGGTCAAGGTAAGCTTTAAAGTCTCTCTGATCAGTGCTGAAAAGGCCACACGTGGAGCAATGTGTTTGATACCCCTGATAAGCCTTTTCAGACTGATGCAGAGGGGGTTAAGAGGGGATTTAAGAGCAGTCTCCAACTACAGGGACAGTATCATAGGTATGGAGTCAAACTCTTCTTGGTGCTGGTAAAGTCATAAAGCAAGGGGCAATGGACATAAGTTGAGGTTTGAGAGGTTTAGGCTGAACAAAAGGGCAAATATCTGGACAGATTGTGCAGGTCAGGAAAGGTTACCAGAGAGCTGGGGGATCTCTGTCCACAAGAGGAGGACACATTGAGATAACTTTTTGTTTGAGGATGCTGTTGTGGAACGATTTCAGGAGGAATCTCGGGGCCAGTTTTGGATTTGTTGGTATCTCTTTGTGTTTTGGTGTTCCAGTTGGACAAGTGGCAGTAAAGTGACTGTTAAATAAATATAGCTGGGACTTCACCACGCAGTAGCCTTAATGGGAAAAAAAACCAAACAGGGGCTTGTGCATGCCTGAGTAGTTAAAAAACTAATCTTTTTATTTCAAGTTTAGGTATTTGTCAAGGCAAAATACCACAGCAAGAAGCAATGCTTCACATGATGACCACCACATGTAAAAAAAAATAGGTCAGGCAGGATCAGCTTCATTTCCATGGCAACTGCTTAATTGCTTGTGGAAAAGGCTACCTGGATGCCTCAGTGCTGTTTCTTTACATTACTTTCATTGCTGGGTCTTAAACGGGCTTATTTTTGCAATGACCTCATGGGCATTGAAATGACAATAAACAGCGGTTACCTTTCTAATAGGCTTTGTGTAGTTTGACATCATATTTTGGGCTGTTTTCCAAATTTCTGCACACTCAGGGTTGCAGTCTGCCAATGCACAAGCTTTCAGCTGTGGGGTGTGTGGGAATTTCCTCCTGGCCACGGTGACACAACTGTAGCTCTGTGGGAATCCAGAGCTGTAGCTGTTTGCAGCCATACTGACTTCAGGACTGTGCAGTTTGTTGGGTGGTTTTTTTTCTTGTTCAGAGATCCAGGAAAGCGTTGATACACTTGAGGAGCTTACAGTAACAACAGAGCTTACATATATTTGAGCATTTCAGAACCATTAACTCTTTAAGGTTGGATCTCTAAGATCAAGTCCAACCATGTGTCCAACACCACATCAGCTAAACCATGTCCTAGAGTGCCACATCTGCATGTGTTTTGAACCCCTCCAGGGATGGCAACTCCACAACCTCTCTGGGCAGCCTGGTCCAATAACTGACCACTCTTTCGGTGAAGACATTTTTCTTAATATCCAATCTAAACCTCCCCTGACTCAACTTGAGATCATCTTCTCCTGTCTTATTGCTAGTTACTTGGGAGAAGGGACCAACCCCACCTCACTACCCCATCCTTCCAGGTAGTTATCCATTTATTTATCATGTCTGAAACTTAATGGACATAATCAAATTCCTCAAATGACAGCAGTGTATACAAGAAAGCCATTGGAGGCTTCAAAGTCTGTAGCTGCTGTAGGATGAAATTTCACTTTACTTGCAGAGTGGTTTTGATGCAGACCAGGAAGACTTTGGTGTGCAACTTCCCCAAGCTTTGCATGAGTGAAACATGGAGTAATTTTATTATCAGGTGTGTTACTTTGCTCTGACAAATTCCAGTTGCCACTAATGGATTCCACTGTGGCAGTGAGTCCTAAGCTTCAAGACACAGACAGGAAAGTGGAGATCTGGAGAGGAGATGAAAACATGAGTAAAATTCCAAACCTGTGAGGGCAAATAGTAAATATTTAATGCTTGATGGCTGTGTCTCAGCTGACTGTGTCCCGTATAGCCAGTCCCTGAATTCATGCCTCGGGCTCCATTATAAAGAGTGCTTTAGAAATACACATCTAAAACAGATTGCCTGGTCTGAAAGATGTGCAGTCGGAATCGAAGCATCAAAAGTTAAATCGTCCTGGCTGGGGAAGGGAGGGAAACTTGGTGTAACTGGATTTTAACACTCTCCATAATAGTGTGGTGCTCAGGGGGTGCCAGTCCTCCTTTTAAGAAATAAACTGTTGTGGGATAGGAGGGATATCGGTGACACCTTTGTCTGCCAGCCACCACCTTCCTCTGATGGTTTCCATAACAAAGACCATGGCAGAAGTTGAAGAAAGATGTTATTTCTTCATGTTCTCTAATTGACATTTATTTTCTGTAAATCAGGTATCCACTACAAATTCACAAGTGGAGACATTTTGATAAATATTACTTAAATACGTTTAGACAGATTATGAAGAAGTGTTTTTTTTCTCTCTGCTGGAAAAGGCTGGCTGGTACTTTGAAGAGAACCACCGTGAAAAAAAAACCCCAACAAACCAACCACCCACCCATATGTTTTTGTAAGCAAACTTGCATATCAAGGGCTTTAGCCATCATTTACTCTTTCTTTATGGATGGCTGACAATTATCACATTGCCCAGCTAACCCAGCTGTAGATGAGAAGGAGAGTGATGGAAAAAAGAAAATGGATGTGCCACTTGTCCCTGAATTTTATTTTTTTTTCTTCTTTCCAGGCCATTTGGTAAAACCTTTGTGAAAAACGTATTTCAACAAGAACAAAGATTTTTCTTTGAGCTGTCACTTCAGTTAACTCTTAATAAACACACCCCCCTTCAGATGTATTCATTTGAATAAAGATCACGTAATCATGTTTTGCTGATTGGAAATCCTTTGGGGATTAATATGTGTCGAAGTCTATGTTTGTTCAAGCAAAAATGAAATAGCATTCGCTGGCTCTTAGGATCTTTGAAATAAAAGGAATTGTTACTTCCTCTGCAAATTGGAACCATGCATACAGGAACATAAAACGCATGAATAGGTCTGTATCCTTCTGAAGGGGCAATTTTAATCTTCGTTAGTAATCTGGATAAAACAGTTGCCGGCTGTAAAGAAGCCGTGATGCCGAATACAAAACAAACCATACTGAGATGAAAAATAGGGATGGGGTCTTTGAATTTGCCTTGTCGTACTGCGTAACTCGGGAGCACGTCTGTACTCTGAACTGTATTAGAGTTTAAAGGCCAAATTAAGTAAAGAACCGGGCACACTTCCAAATGAAGAGCTCATTAAACTCCAGCCCTCCTTTGGGCTGTCTGCTAGGAAGCATGCAGTGAGGCCACCCTTTGATACTCTTTGGCAAGGAATAGCATATCTAATTTTGGCCTTGACATTACAAAAAGATGATGTAGCTTATGCTGGAGATTTGAAAGTGTGCTGAGCTGGAGATGAGACCTCGCCATAGAAAAAGCTGCTAGTTTGCTATTTGGGTGCAATTAGAGGTGTGAATGAAATATTGTGATAATATTGCGTTACATTCATGGGAGAATAGCGATTCATAAGGAAAAGAGATCCTTTCTGTGTTTAGATTGTATCTATGTGAAGTGTTCAGGGTGAAGGATGCTTAAATATATTAAACTAATGCAATCTGCTTGTTTATCCACTTTTATATCTTATATATTGCCATATTATACTTACCTGTTGTGCATCCCTACAGCATGGCAAGCGTATCTGTAGCTAATTTGGCAGGTAAAAGAAGAAAATTGGCGTTAACAAATATTTGAAACAAATCATACAAAGCTGACTTAGGGAACTTTCGGTCTTTCTTTGCTCAGGGTGGCAGTTTCTGTTCCTTCTCTTGATACCCAGACAAAACCCCCTGTAACCACCCATGACTACCGACAGACCTAGGAGCAGAGGGACTATGTCAGATTTTTCCTGAATTAACTTTTTCTATCATTCAGTTCAACTGCTCTAGGTTACGTAGTGGCTCTTAAGCGGATGTCAGCGGGCAATAGCAGTGCTGTGTTCTGGACATGAGTTGTAGAGCATGATGGATGGTGGTGACTCATAAAGCTTGTCCTACTACCTGGCCAGCAGCTGGGAATATTTTTATATCTCTTCATGATTTACATGGTTCCAAATGTTGCATCCATCCTCTGCGTGCTACTCTTTCCGTGTCCTGTAATTTGGAACAAGATGAAAAATAGAATGGTGATGTTTTTTATTCTACTCTTTAAATAACCCATGGTATGAAATGGGATATTGAGCTTCCAAGGCAAGCAAAAATGTTTTCCACAGCTTTTAGAATGAATCAATATCCTCTACAAGGAAGAAATTCACTCCAAGGGAGATGCTTTGAAGGAAATACTCATGCTTTCACTACTGTTTCAGCCCAAGTCCACACTATTCTGAGTATTTGAGGTATTTTTAGCTTGTGATCATTGAATGCAGCTTGTTTGGACAGATGGTGCAGCATACAGGTGTGGAAAATTCCCCGTGGAAAATTCCCCTGTCTTGGATGGCGAATACATCCACAGATGTACCGGTCAAAGGGGTGGAGTTGAGAAGTCAGGCAGATCAGGGAGCAGCAGATTCTGAGGTGGCAGAGGTATTCACAGTTGCAAGAGAAACACTGTGTTAGTGCCAGTTTGGATGTGGTGGTCCATTGTTATGGGGACAAGGTATTGTGATAATGTGAGAACAGGAAGATTATTGGTCCATTCAAATGTGAAGCCTTTTTTCCAACAGGAAAACACATTAAATAGGGTAAGTTCATCTTTTTGTTGTGGCACGTTTGAAGATTAGAAAGGGCCCTGTGCATGCCTTCTCCAAGCACATCTTCATTCATCTCTTGATTTTTTCTACCAGGTAGTTGTGGTGTTTTGTATTATCAAAGTACAAGAAAGATTAAGTACAAAGCATTTAATGTGATTAGAAATAGATGTTTAGATGTGTATCTCATTTATGATTTGTAATTGTCCCAAGACTTGGCAATCTGCCTTATACATACAAACAGTAGTTTCCCTTCAGAATGGTTTAGCAAGCTGAAGTATGAAGATAGAGAAAAGTATTGATCTAAAGATAGGCAAGTATAACTAGCAGAAAACAAATTGTTCAGAAAGTAGCCACTGGCATTTATGACAGTAGAACTTGTTCTGAAGCTTTTGTTTGGTGTGATATCCTGCTGAGTAAAATGAACTTCTTTGATCAGTAAATTCCCACAGATGATAGGTTTGGTAAATCAGTTGTCTTCCTCGCCCCTAGTTTGTGGTACCTCTTTTCATGTCACAGTCCATGTGTAAAATATTTTCTTAAGTGTCATGAGCCAATTTTGGGATGAATTTCTCATATTATTAAAGTATACAAAGATGGGAGTTTCTGGGGTAGAGGGGGTTTGGTTAATGAACTGACCAGAAAAAAGGAAAGGCTCTGAATGAGCTGCAGTTTCCTCTTCATTGAACTGAAAGTGTTATATTCCTGTTGATTTGGAGAAAACAATGAATCTGTCTCCTATTCAGAAGCTTCCAACTGAAGTGAAACTGAGGGTGAGTGTGGGAGCATTCACCAAAATGGAGAGAAACAGAGGTCTACTCTTTCTTCAGTCTGCTTTGAGCCAAAAAATGCTGACTTGTATCTGGTAGTTCAAGATTGCAAATTCTTTTTTCACTCTCAGGCTGACTAAAACCTGGTCGTTAGGATAATCTCCTCCCCATGCTGGTGTCAGATATTCAGGGTGGCTCATTCTTCCTCTCCACCAGTGAAGAAACTCCAAGCAAAGACTCCCCAAAAGACTGGTGAATGTTCACCAATGCTTGATCAGGAGGCTGTCTTCCATAAGATGTTTGTTGGCAGGCCAAGTAAGGCATTTTTCCCTGCCAGACAGAGCCGCTTCCCCAGGAAAGGCTGAGAGCAGCCTTCTTGGCACACTTGGTGTTTCCCTGGTACGAGTATTTTCCTGAGGTCTTCCAAGCAAAATCAAGCAGCAAACGGCAGTCTCTCATAAGAATAGTTTTTGAATGGCCCAAACTGCATGACTCAGTTTTAATAAGTACTGCATTTGGAGAAGTAAGTATTCTTGGCTGTCCTGAGCAATTGTTGATGAGTTTTAATCAGAATGATGGTTTGGTTTTGATTTTGAAACTTGTTAGTACATACTTGAGTATCTGGGGAGAATGTTCCTTCTCAGTGGGGTTTTTCCCCTCTTCAGAAGGCATCAGCTGCATCTTGGTGCTGATACTTAACAGTTAAATACTTTATTTATGTAGATTTTGATCAGAAAATTAATTACCCTGAAAAGATGAAGGTGGAGAGCAATGTCAGGCCAGGCATACAAACCACCTCCAGCAAACCTGCCTGCTGCTAGAGTGTGAACTGAGATTACTCCTCTCAGTTAAATAATTTCAAACTACTTTATTCAAATAACTCTATAGGAATAGCAAGCTATCAGCACCACAAAGACACAGAGCACAGAAAATCCTCAGTGCCAAATTCCTGGAAGCGTTTCAGAGGAGGAGAACTCATCAGAGACAACTCATCAGGAGAACATACCACATCATGGTGCTGCTGATCATGGGTTGTTGGTGGGGTCAAATGACTGGGGCTTGGCCCCACAGCTGCAATAACCGCAGTCAGTCAGCTCTGACCTGGGAAAAGGAGGCTGTGTAAAGAAGATTTCAGGCTTAGGAAAACTAACTCTTGCGAGCAAAAGATGCATTTCAATATCTACTTCTGCACCCAACATCAAGAAATCTCCTGGGAATCTTGAGGAGAGTTAAAGACTGAGGGTGTGCTTAATTACCTGTTAATGTTACTTGTGCTGAGCAAGCAAAAAGTAAGAGTTGAGTGGGCTGCCCTGAAAGGCTTGCTGCTGAGGCAGAGGAAAATTAAACAAAAGCATTGTGATGCAACAGACTGACTCAAGCCATGAAAGGTAGTTGCTTTTTCTGAATGTTATTTCCTAGTCCTGTCCACAGGGAGAGGTGAGCATGAATCTTTCAGTGATTTTAATATAAATTCAGATGGGAAAATAAATCTAAATACAGAGATAGGAGCCTAGAAGGTGCATGCGGACGGAATTTTAGAGCAGGAAAGACAAATGACAGCAACTTCACTGGCCCAGTGTCGTGGAGACAGCTGACCACAGCAGACTCAGGAGTGAGCTTTGGCACCTTAAATAAGTGTTGAAGTTCTGCTCTGCATGGGAATAGATTTTAAACACTAAAAGTCTCCCCTTCAGTGCTGTGTGTTCATCAGAAAGGTAGTCACATAGGTAATTTGTCTGTCTGGATAGGATCACCTAACATGAAGTTGTGGCTTTTTTGAGGTTTTATTTCGGGGAATTAATTCTAATTTCACACAGGGTCCCACATTCTTGTTAATAATGGTACAGATCACATTTTCGAATCAAGCTAGTATGGCCTTAGTCAAGTTACTAAAGGGAGCACTTTTTCTTTGGCGGCTTTATATATAAATACTGCCATTTGAGCACAGATCTATTAAATGTTTTTATGTCCAGTGTGAGACTGGCCTCGCTTTCCCGTACCTAGTACATTTGCACATCGTAATGATCATTTTATGCGTTTGTCCTCTACTTGCATGGGATGAATTTTTAATGTGCAGGAGGAAGGTGACATTTTTATTGCTTTTATGAGCATCAGGAATGCATTTTAAATTCAATTATATACTGTGTCTGGAAATATCACACAAGTGACTTGCCAATAAATACAACTCATAGATTACTGAAAACTAAGGAAGACGGTAATCACCAGGGTGACTTAAACTGTGGGAATTGTGTAGCGTATTCCTTATGACTTCAAAAAAATGCAAGGTAGCTCATATTAGGGAGAATAATTTAAACTTCATATAGCCACTGATAAACCAGCATAATTATTTCTGGAAGAAGATGAAAAGAGTTTCTACAGCTCAATGAAGACAAACTCACCGTGTGCCCCAGCAGCCCACAATGCAATTAGAAATATGTATCTTAAAGTGTAGAGAAAATAGAAAGGACGTTGCATACAATGACCAGGATCTCACAGAACATATTTGCAGGAATTATGCTGTGGAATTGAACTGTAAAGGAAGACAAATCACCCTTAGGCTAAATGTCCTCAGAGGGAAAGTGAAAATCCTTAACTTCTTAATAATTCAGAAAATTACAGCTGACCTGTAGTGAATTAGCATTGTGTTAAGCTTCTGATGAGGAGGCTAAGGTGGACCAGTTGGCCGAAGAATGCTACGAATCAATAACATGCTGATTTTAACAAGAAAGTCCAAACTGCTCGATATACAAAACTTTGAAGATAATTTTCAGAGCAAATTGGAATATCTATGTGCACCAACACACACATCCATCTACACAGGGATTTTAATGCTTTGCGCTAGCGGGGGGAAGATAAAAGATGTTATTAAAAAAAAAATAATCAATTTGGCTTGCTATTTGAAATAAGTAAATAAAGTATAAGTCCTTATCTGGAGTAGGTAAATAGAGAAGAAATCATCGTTTTCTTTCAGAGCATAGGATAACAAAGTAGTGAGGTATGAAGGGCCCCCGTGGCCGTCCGGTCCAGCCCTGCATCAGAAACTGGCACTGTGGTTGAGCTAAGCAAACCAACAGAGAGGTGTGGAAGGAGGGTGTCTTCTATCCAACACAGTCTCTCCTCCATGGGAATTGTAGGGAAGGGAGGTGCTTAGCATCTCCTGGATCCCCTCTTGGAGGATACCAGGGCTGCAACCCATCACCTGGATTTACAAGTCCAGGCTAGTGGGATTTACCCTTCCAAATGGGACTGGAAATCCAGGATGATCTCCTCTTCTGCTTTCAGATGACAAATTAAATGTCTGTTTCAATAAACTTCCACCTTTCATAAACAAACTCTACCCAGTGCTGTCTTCATGACTTCCCGTAAGTCTGAGGGACAACTGAAAAGTCTCCCTAAGCAGCTAACATCCATCACAACCTCTATAGACACATGCCACCACATTTTTACTAGAGAAAGGAGAAAACACATCTGTATAAGCAAGTATCCAGCCTTATTGCCCATATGAAGATGGCTTTATCACAGATAATGCTGTTTTAGTACTTGACTTACTGCAAGAAACTGGGAAATGAGATTTAAAAAAATGGGAAATTAGATAAAAATCTCAGTTTAGCTGATTTCTAATTCCACTGGACGTTGCCTTTCTTCATCAGTAAGATGGTCTGATCCTTCTCCCACATAGATAAAAATTACTCTGAATCCATATCAAGTCATAAATTCATTATTTCACCAAATGTTAACAGAGCTTTTTTTTGGAGGCCGTTATTGAGGAAACACAGTATATCCTGAGTTGATAAGGACCCAGAAGGATCATTGAATCCAACTCAAGGCGCGTGTGCTCTGCGGCTGTAAACTGCATACCTGCTCCAAAAGTGAGTTATTGAATATTTGAAGTATTAACGGGCATTTTGTTAGACGTTAATCACCTGAGGGGAGTAAATTACCTCATCTGCAAACCTGAGGAATGATCATCAATAAAATAGAATTGACAGTGAGCTAGAAATAGATTTATGGGAAGTGCTTTCAACAGCCGTTGCTCACTTCTTTTCTCTGTATTTTGATATCTGTCTGTGAGTCAGATTTTAATCTAAAGTGTTTCCTTCTAAACATATATAATGGCATTTTTAATCAAGATGACATATAGCTTTGGATAAATCAGTGTACAGTAAATAACCATATTTACCTTAGTCAGCCAGAGCCCTTATCTTATCATTACAATCTTCTTTCTATGAGAGGGGGGAAAAAAAAAGTAAGCCTGACTGGCATAACTTATGTTTTAAAAATACTTTTTAATGGTTTTAATGGGATACTAGGTGGACTGTCCCCTGAGGACAGGCTGTGCTCACAGCTAGGCTCACTGGACGCTGTCACAGGCAAAAAAGGGCAGCATGGCACATCCTCTGTTACAGGGCTTGGGGCAAAGATTCAGTACCAAAGACAAGGACAACAACTTCATTCCTTTCAGAGCCATCTCCCATGTCCTTTATCCTTCACTGACATACCTGCAAGATAATTTCAGGGTCAGGTTTCCATTCTGCTTGTTTTGTGTTTGTAATGGAAGTCGTGAAATTGTGTCCTGCTTTTCCCACACAGTATTTCTCTATCGACATATCAGCTATGTTGGGTGAGGGAATACTCGTTAAAAATTGCCAAAGACTCAAGTTTCAGTATCATTTTTGTCACTATTTTAGAGCTGGATAAGTGGAAAAATTTTAGAGGTTCAACCACAGTCAAATGATCCTTGAGTATCAATGATCTCAGTATCATCAGCTCAGAAGGACTGACATGTGCCTGCAGAGATAGTTTCTTGGGATACAAAGGCATTTGTGTGATGTGATGATCTTTTGTAATCTGTTGATTAGTGATTAATTAAACATACTGATAGAAGTTAGTGAAGCTTTCATGTTGCAGCAGAAAAAATAATGGAAAAGCAGGACGTGCTGGATAGAGTGATGTTAAACATCTGTTGCGATTCGAGTGGGGACAGATCCAACATGTGTTAAATTGAATGCAGGATTTCCCAAGCATTTTTCCCTTCAGCACAAGAGTGGCCATTACAGGGGTCAGCCAACCCGTGGCTGATCAGTCTCATTCCTTACCATCAACCAAACTCACGTGGAGCACATTGTGGATCACAGTACGTCCACAAGATCTGTTCTCTGCTTGCACTAATACTAATCCAAACCAGGGATGCTCCAAGTTATAGGGTCATGTGGGTTGGGTGCTGTGCTCCCAACGTGGACTTTGGGATGAGCCTGGGCGTTGCACCCGGTCCTAACAGAGATGTCTTCTAATTGATGATCTAGGAACCCATTTTAGGACTGCAGTCCCTAGATGGGTGGTTTTTCGAGCAAAATCAGAGGAAGCGATGAGCAAAGATTGTTTGACAGCAGCTGAACAGAGCTGTACGGAATAATTGAAATTGTCTTCCTAGCTTGTTTTTTTTGTTTGGGTTTTTTGTTACCTATTATATTCCTTGTCCATCTGTAATATTCCCAAGATGATGTTTTCTTAAACAATTGAATTTTCAAACCTTATTTTGAATCTGTCAAGCTTATTTGATTATTTCTCCAATACAATCTGAGCCACTTGAAAATCCTCAACATTTAATTCATTTTTCAGCTGTGTTCAATTTTCAGTGGAGGAAAAAAAAAAAAAGGCTACGGAGGCTTTACTGTGCATAGCAAATTTTGGACTCCTGAGATGTAAGGCGAGAGGAAAGTCAACAAATTGTAAACTCACACATTAAATTGTTCTCCCTGTTCTTTAACTCAATAAGGAGGCTTATTGTGGAGAAAGAAAGGTATACCATTTACGTTTTAAAGGTATGCCGAGCCTCCTAAAACATGTAGTATTACACGTTTCAAGTAGATCCAAACTCAGCTCAGGCAAAGGTCCCTGTAACATCTATAAAAAGGCATTTAGAGATAACAGAGCTCTTCTATGAAAAGACAAAGAGCAACAGCAGCATTCCCAAGAGTATGAATAAAAGCTATTAGAAATAAGGGATTAAGACAAGCCACCATCTGTTAGCCTTCAGAGCTTCTCAGAGGATAAATGTCCTGAATTACACTCCCAAATCAATAATGTGTGCTGTCCTTTCCACTGCGATTGGCAAATTAGCACATTGCCAAGAGAATGACTTTTCTTGAAATAGGAGAGGATTTGCTGGCTGTGTATTTTTGCCTCAGGCCAATCTCAAAGTCAGCGTTCCTCCTGTGTCTCCAACCAAGTAGTAATTATTCAACACTGCCCCGGGGCTGTGTGGGTTAGAAAAGAGGAGGAAGGATTTTTTTGCTCACCAAAGTGTTGGGCTGGAGTCACTGAATTAGTCTAGGTAGGATGTCCTTGATGTCTCGCAGTAGTTGCTGATGGTACCTGGGGTTTGCACCAATGCTTGTCTGTAGGAAGGTCTGAAATGCCCTTACTGGGTACTCTGAGATGAGTTTACATGGGGCAATGTCATTTCTTTGTGCAAACCTGGTTCTGCCATGACAAGGAACGAGAAGTTTCTGCATTCTGATGCCTTTTTCATAGCTTATTTCTCAGTGGAGGACATGACAAAGTATCTGGAGGACTATTCTCAGTGATCAAAAGTGCTTTTGTTTCATCCTTCAGTAAATCATCTCAGATGCATCTGTCCAGAGTGAGGAGCGGAGGTTGTCCCCAAAGCCAGTTCTGCTGTGTCTGGCAATAGATGGCACTGCCAGAGGGTCACCCATAGCAAAGCTGCTACATGGGAATGTGTCAGGCAGGATTTCCATATTTTGTATCCCATTTTATTCATTTGCTATAGTGCAAAATGTCTTCTCACTCTTCCTGTAGTAATTAACAATAACAAAGTAAATATATTTAGATATTTTAATGCTTGCTTTGTGAATCATGTAGATACAGTCAACATCTGTGTGATGGAGTAATTTTTCTGTGAAAGTTCAGCACGAGGGACCCAACTCTTAAGTCACTTTGGTTTGGTGGGCACTGAAAGAAGTTGCCTGGGAGAACGTGAAACACTTGTGATTCAGATAGCCTTGAAAACATTTACAGCTTATTTTTCTTCTGTATACACGTAATTATGAAGACATAACCATGGCAATCTTTTTAATACGTTCATGTAATAGTGACAGTTAAAAGGCAAGAGGAGGGAAGCGGCAAACATTGCAAAACAGGGTCCAGGCGTTGGAAATAGTATTGTCAGTGTCTTCGTGAGAAACAGATTATTATGACAATTTGCTGTCAAGTGCAGTAGATGTGTTAGAGACAAAACGCCTGCCTTCAATTGGTTTTGAGGATGTTGTAAATACCCAATTTGCAGGAATGGGACAAAATGCTCTGTGCATACAAATGCGACTTTGTCGCTTTAAACTCTACCGTGTCTTCAAAATATTGATCGGTGGTTAAGGATCTCTGCTGAGACACAGCACAAGAGTCAGTCGCAAATGTCTTTCGTTTGCTAGGCACGGTATTAGCAGCTTGTATGAGATAATGGGTTTACTCTGACTTTAATCTGCTGCCACAGTGATGCGTTTGTAGTTTCAGTTGAGATGTAGAAGCAGAAATGGGGCTCGGTGCTCCCATTCTGGGATTGTTTGTGGAGGCCAGAGGGTGAGGGTTCATCTCCCATGAAACCTCCCAGAGAATGGGGAAAAATGCTGGAGGGAAGCTCCTTGGCAGGAAACTGTTTTGCAGAGGTAATTGCAAGCCGAAGACAATGTCAGATCATAGAAATGAAAACATGCAGGGTACAGGGGTGTGAGGCTTCTTGTGGCAGCTATTATCTTTCATAACCTATATAGTAGTGCTGGAAAAGATAAGTTGATTTGGAAAGTACAGATGTTTTGCTTTAGGCCTGTGAGTATAATTTGGGGTGTTCTGCAGGGCTTGGTGCTGGGTCCAGTTCTCTTTAATATCTTTATCAATGACCTGGACAAGGGGATCAAGTGCACTCTCCATAAGTTTGCAGATGACACTAAGTTAGGGGGGATCTCAATCTGCTCAAGGGTAGGCAGGCCCTACAGAGGGTTCTGGATAGGCTGGATCAATGAGCCAAGGCCAGTGGCATGATGTTCAACAAAGCCAAGTACCAGGTCTTGCATTTGGGTCATAATAACCCCTGACAGTGCTACAGGCTTGGGGCAGAGGGGCTGGAAAGATGCCCAGCAGAGAAGGACCTGGGGGTGTTGGTCAACAGCCGAGCATGAGCCAGAAGTGTGCCCGGGTAGCCAAGAGGACCAACAACATCCTGGATGGTGTCAGCAATGGTTTGGTCATCAGGACTAGGGAAGCGACCTTGTCCTGTACTGGGTACTGGTGAGGCCACCCCTTGAGTGCTGGGTTCAGATTTGGACCCTCGCTACTGGAAAGACATTGGGGTGCTGGAGTGTGTCCAGAGAAGGGCAGTGGAGTGGGGAAGAGTCTGAAGCACAAGTCTGAGGGAACTGGGATGGTTTAGTCTGGATGAGGGGTGGCTGAGGGGAGACCTGATTGTTCTCAACAACTACCTGAAAAGAGGTTTTGGAGAGAAGGGAGCTGACCTTTTCTCCCTAGTGACAAATGATAGAACAAGAGGAAATGGCCTGAAGTTATGCCAGGGGAGGTTTAGATAAGATATGAGGAAAAATTTCTTCCTATAGAGGGTTGTCAGGCATTGGAATGGGCTGCTCAGGGAGGTGGTGGAGTCTCCATCCCTGGAGGTATTTAAAAGACAGGTAAAAGCGGTGTTTAGGGAGATGGTTTAGTGGTGGTTTTGGCAGGTTAGGGCTTGGTGATCTCAAAGGTCCCTTCCAACAAAGACAATTCTGTGATTTTATGATTTGAAAAGATGCAGAAATACCAAATGCTACAGCAGAAAAAAGTCCTGTAACATAGGGATAGGTCTCCTCCGTAGGCTGGCACCAGAGCAGCACTGCTGGGCAGTGTTAATCCTCTTGTGGGCAGTAACCAAAACTGTGCCTGCTTAAAGTTCAGTGATGCTTCCAAAGTAGTTGTTGCTGTTGAGCATTTGTAGCTCTTTGGGAGCAATTGTCCTTTTCAAGATGAATAATCTCGAGTGGTGCATGTAAAATGGGTGAAGGGATTTACGTACCTGTTAATTTTTCTCCTTCTGTCTCATCACGACAGCAACAATTTGATTTGGTTTTGAATTTTGCAATCTCCTCCATGACTGCAAAATGATCTGCAGTAGGAGGGCTCTCTCCGATAATGAACCCCTGTCAGGGAGAGACAGGGATTGGCAGAAACAAAGGAAAATAATAATCCAGAGTACTCGAGCAGCCTACTGAACATAACCAGAGCCTACACCAAAACAGGGGGTGCAACCGCATCCTTTTGTGATCCCTTTGCCTCCTGATGTCAGCAGACCACTTCGTCCATTAGCATCGTTGTTATACTTTCATCACGAGCAGAGGAAAATTGCAATCCTACACACTTGCTTTACTTCAGTCTTTCACCTATACAGAAAAAAAAAAAAAAAAGAAATCAGTTCATTTGCTTTCTGCATCTCTCCCATTTTCCAGTGTGCAGCAGCTCTTAGTATACAATGAGATGTCTGGGAGAAAAAAAAAAAAAATTACTGCAAACCCCTTTCAGGAGTTTATTTACCAGAGTAAGGTCTTGTGTTATGAATGGCAGAGCTTTAAATCTATAGCTATAACATTTTCAACCTCTCCAAGACTAACAATTGCTGATGATTTTAATGCCTTTGTAGCTTTAGTGCAGCAGACAAGTCATCTGTGGTGCCTGCAGAGCAAACATTTTCTCTCTGCTAAAAGTTGTGTTGCATGAGCCGCCTCAAGGCCAGATCTATGTGTAATTAATGCGAGCATGAGTAACTGTTGCTCTCCATCTCTCTTTCTCCTCTTTTTTCCCCAATATTCTTTAAGCTAAGGAGATTGCATGGGAAATGGCCTCGGGGCAAGTAGCCTTGTCCTACCAATTTCATTTGTAATTTGGGAAGGATTGAGTTTCTGGAGAGCTAACTACACCTTTTCTGAACTTATTTTCAGCCACTTCTGTTGTTTGCAGGTACTACGTACAAAAAATCCCCAACAGTGTATCCTCTAAATCATCGCTGTTAATCTGGTCTAAAAGGGGAATTGTGTTTCGATGCCACAGTTTGCAACACAAAATGAATATACAACTCTCTGGCTCCATGCCCTGCCTCTCTTGCACACTGGATAATCCCCATAGTACTTAGAAGCATCCCAGGAGATTTGCTGATGATATCAAACTCAGGGTGCAACTTGTTTACCAGGCTGGAAATGCATTTTTGAAACGTGGATGCGAAACGTATAGGTTCCCCCTATATGTCTGTATACATGACAAGTACAGCCTCTGTACCCTAAGATATTTGTGGTATGGGAGCAATGGAGATTTTTTTCATTTTTACTCCTGAAACTCTTCTGCCAGATCCCACTTTAACTGATGCCAACCAGATCTTTGGGCAGAGCTCATCACAGGTTTGCAACTCTTGGGAGTCTCTGGTGCAACATGGCTCAGTTTAAGAAAGCAAAGAGAAGACAACGTGAACGACTGCACAGTAAATTCTTGTAAAAGTTCATGAATAAGGCTGGAAACATGTTTCTTAGCTCTTTTTTTTTTAAAGCCATGATCCTGACAGAGCCTGCAGTCCCTACCTGCCACAACATGATGGCCAGTGGCCAGCTGCCTGTACGCAGCATTTCCGGTTTCTGTTGTTCAAAATGTAGTCTTAATGAACATCCTAAATCAAGTATCAGCTTCTGCTAGGTCAAATTTAGCCTTGGTTCTTTGAGAGCAGACTCACAGTGCTGTAGCACATCCCAAATGTAGTAAAGCATGGACAAAAATGTCAACGTTTTTCAGCTTTCATTCCAGTTGGGTACAAAATGGAGTCTTTCTGCATTGCCCAAAACTCTTTATTTCCTTTTACTGATCTGTTTTGATTTTTGAACTGTGCTTTCCCATCTGGCCCAAGGCAGAGAATGGTGGCAACAACTGCCTTTGTCATGGTGCCAGCCAAAAATAAGAGATAAAGGGGTTGTTTCGCTGGATGAACACTTTCAATGAGCGCCCTTTAAAAAGCTTGGGGAATGCATCTTGAAATGTATTTAGAAAATGAATAGCTGCTACTGTGTAGGGCTGAAGATAGAAGACAACCAAGGACCCTGCACAGTTTTCACGTGTATCAGAAGATAAATGTCCTGTCAGAGTGCTGGCATCTCTGCTACTGAGAATTTTTTAGGGCAAAATCAACCTCTTGTGTTACAGCCAGTATTATTTGGAAGACCTTGCAGGTTTAGTACAAGAGTAATCCCATTGGATGGATTAAAGTGTTGCTAATGGTGGATGTTGCTTCTACCTAAATGTTGGGAGATGCCCAGTGACTGAGGATCACCAGGGATGGAAACATGACCTGTCACGCCTCCTCCTACCACCCTCAGGTCTGGCATGTCTTTGCTTTTGTGTTGGGACTGAGATTCAGGGTAGACATTTTGGCACAGCTCTTTTCCCCTGTTTTGGCAGCCTCTGCTCGTCATGGTGAGCTCTCTGCGACATGTTGCTTTCTGAGACAGCCCGAATAGCTACTCTGCCATTCCTGCAGTCAGCAAGTGCTTCCCCACAGTGCCCTCCCCAACTATGTCGACTGCTATCACCTACAAAATATTTCGTAGCTAAATAGCATGAAATGTAGCTAGCAAAAAGTTACCTCTCCTTGCTGGTGCAAGCAGCTCCTCCATCAGCACAGCTACTGATTCATGCTCAGAGGAGAATATAACGAGGCTTGGGGCAGGGGCACTGAAGAAGGTCAGAGGTTGCTTCTCAGCCTGTTGCCTATGATGGCAGTCACATATCTTTTATGATAAAGCACTGTGATGTTTGTGGAGTGATTAAAAAACTAGTAATAAATTGGCATCTGCTGTTAAAAATATATTTCCTTAAGTTATGGATCTGGTTTGTCTTGTTGTGTGCTACCAGCACCTCTGCTGGGTGGCCTGGAGACGTCTTATCATGTGGACCTTGGACTGTAAGTTTGCAAAGGGAATGTAAAACCAGGCATAAAATTGTTCCATAGAAATACTTCTTGATACCCCTATCAGCATAAATAATTTGGAGGAGCAGGGGAGACTACAGGTGAACAGAATAACCATTGTGAAAGCATCTCTGTTGTGTATCCAGCTTTATCCCATAAGCTCGTCACACAGGGCTGGGTAGGGTTGGTTTGCTGTTGGGCACGAGAGGTATTAAACAGTGTGCTGATAACCCTTCAGCTGTTGGCTTCATGGGGCAGATGGGAGCAGAGTTGGAGACTCTTCTGCAATTGCACGTTCCACCCATTTCTCTCAAAACAGAAGGCTGAGGCAGCAGGGAAAGCCCTGGTTGTCATCACGCTGGCCCCAGGGCGATCAAGACATTCTCCCAGGATGAACAAGATGGGTGTTTGGTTCCCACATCAGCATTGGTGTATTGGAGTGTAGATCTTCTCCTTTCAGGGCAACTTCTTGATAGGCTATTCAGTGCAGGTGGAGAAATTGCTCTGTGTTACATGGAATGAGAAGCAGCTGGAGAAGGTTGAGAGGATTGGGTAACCAGGCTGGTAGGACACACAGCTTGCTAGGAGAGGCTAGCTGAGCATTTTGCTGGTGTTTAGTCAGCTAAAGATGCAGTTCCTGGGCAGAATGAGAGATGGCTGTGGAGAGGAGTGGGATGAAGTCCTTTGTCTGTGCTGCAGGTAGGAAGAGTTGTGTGCTTTAAAGTTTACTGAGAGACTTCAGTGTTAGATACCAAATTATCTTTTTCCTAGCTATAGCGCTTCTTACTATCCAGACTAGGTGATGTAGTTGTTTTAAAACCTTGATTATTGGTAGGTTTTAAGAAGTACTCGGGGAAGAACTCAGACAAAATCTGGGTTTACTTGGTCCTGCTTTGTTAGTCACAGAGCGAGCCATTTCTGGATGAGCTGGAGCTGCTTTTGCTGTGTTTTCTTCCTTCATAAAAAATGAATGCATCTGAACCGAAGTGCTGAATGTTCTCTTCAGTAAGTTTTCGGACTGGGTTGGATTTTTTTTTTCAGATTTCACAAAATTGTAGAAAATGGAATATAATTTTTCTTACTTCTTGATGTGCTGCAAAAATCTTCAAAGATTTCCTTTGAGTCTTCTGCTCCTGTTTGTCCCCTTTAGCACGTGTTTGGCAATTTGCAGCTCAGCTGTTTTCCTCACAGCTCTCCCTTCAGAGCTGAGGCTCTGTTTTCCTTTGAGTGCAAGCACCCCCACGGGAATAATCTCCCAAAACTTTGATTTTTGTATTCAAATCTTTAAATAATTCAGACATGGGTTTTTTTAGGGGGAAAGCAAGAATCTGTTATGAATCTGTTTAATGTTGGTAAGAAGAGAGTGGGGGTCTGTTGTGTTTTTTTTAAACTGGCGAATCAAGCCAACTTTTTGATGCTGTCTTATGTGCTTGAGCATATTTTTGAGCCTTGTTCTTCTGCAGGTGTTACCATCAGATCTGGCTTCAATTTGTAATGTCTTTTAGTGGGCAATAAAGGTTTTCTCTGGGCTGTTTTTATAAAGGTAGTTGCTAAGAGCAGGTTTGTTTGGGCACTGAAGTGATGGACAGACCTGTAAGACACCTTCTTGGGAGACTCAACTGTAATTTGTCTGTATTGTCGCTTCTCCATGCTTAGAAGGGTACTGGCCCATCATAAACCACCATAAAACTGTTAAATTAATTGTGCAATTCTGTGAAGTGATGTTGTTTGAGTTTCTTTTGTCAACAAGTTGATTTTCCTATTATCTGTCCTATTGCTGTGTTAAAGTTGTATTTCTCTGGGAAACTTTTCCCAATTGATGTAATAGCCTAAGGTTTTAGCAGTGAGATTTGGAATTTGTTCAGGGCTGCTATGCTGCTTCCCTGTTTCTCAAATGTTTGGTCTATAACAGATTTCTTCTGCTATCCTTGCTTGGCTTGCATGGACTTAATTATCTGTTTTAAAAAAAAGGGGGGGGGTGCACAAGACAACACCCCAGCTGTGATGCATTCCTCCCCCCCGGTTTGGGAGTGTAACGGTGCAACCACAGTAAAACTTCTCCAGATGCCTGGGAGTATTAACTTCTCCCCTGAGTTTACTTATTCTTAAATCGAGAGGTTAAAGTTGGTTTATACTTAGGCCCTGGCTTTGTATAATTCCTTTTAAGTAGTTTCTGTTTCTTGTTGTGGGCCCACGTGCTTCCTGTGAAACAGAGTGCTTCCAAAGGGACAAAATGAAAGATCTTGAGAGCATGAACAATCAGTTTTCCACACTTAGTTGGCTGGTTCTGCCTTGCTTAATGTATTCAGCTGAAGTTGAGGGGTTTTCAGTTTGTTTCTTAAATAATGAAGGCACCTAAACTTTCTAATTACACTGCAGCATAGCATATGTTAAGCTAGTAAAAGCAAATTCTGCTTTAATTGTGCTCACAAATTAAGACCATCCAGCACTTCATGCCTGGCCCTGGGGCATAATGCTGGATTTTGCTGCAGGATCTTCAGACCTCCCTTTGCTTTTTTTGGGTGGGTTTCCCCTGAGTGCAGAAGTGGACACCAAATTGTGTGTCCAGAAAGTGTTTAGGGTTCTCGAAACATAGGTGGTGTGATTACCCCAAAGGTTCGTGCCAGGACTCGCTTCCAGAGGTCAGGATTGGAAAAAAACCAAAAACCCATGCACAAAGAACAAACGAAAACAACCTCACAAAAAAAACCCCACCACAAACAAAAATAAAGCCATATGGGCTTGGTTTGGGTTTTTTAGCTACCTAAAATGTGGAGAATAACTTTTATGCAGCAATGTGATTGAAGTAAAAAGTGAAACCTTGTGTGAAGGGAAAAATGTGATTTATTTTGGGTTCTAGTTACATCTTGGCAGGTACCTGCCAACAGGTCCCTCCTTCCTCTCTTTGGATCATCAATGTTCCTACAATCAAAGCAAAGCATTGAGGGCCTCAATTTCCTATTAGGAGCATAGGACTGTGTTTACACCATGTAATGGACTATGATAAAGTAACTCTTAAGCAAACTGTTCTTGGAAGTAGCCTCAGTAGAGCTTTATCAGCTCACTGTTGGGCTTGGGCTAATATTTCATGTTAGAGGCATGGTTAATTAGTCTACCTATGACAAGTGGTTTTCATTAAAGCAGGTGCAGTGTCTATGTTTCATTTAGCAACATTTGTGAATATTGGTGAACATCACATTTTTATGGAAAATAGAGAAAGAGAGATGAAGGTTTCTCAGAATCACAGACTGGTTGAGGTTGGCAGGAACATCTGAAGGTCATCTGGTCCAACCATCACTGCTCAAGCAAGGCCTCCTAAGAGCTGGTTGCTCAGGACTATTATCTGGATGGCTTTTGAACATCTCCAAGAGACTTCACAACCTTGCTGGGAGGCCTCTAAGACAGCAGAGGTACAGCTTCAAGGTCAGGGTACTTGTAGGAGATCTGGAGACCCAACTTCAATATCCCTCATCCTGATCCAGACTGAATTAAATCTCAGTTCTGCAAACCCTGGGCCACTTCTTGATTGTTTCATCACCCCCTCACTTTGAGCGGCAGGCCCAGCCTGGCCTGGGAAACCTTTCCCAAGGGAAATCTTTCCAAACAAACAGAAAAAATGCCTTTTTTTCTGTTTGTTTGGAAAGATGTTAAAGAGAATGAACTGGGATGTAATACTCCTTGTGAAGTCTTCAATAATTCTTACAGTGGTTTGATGCTGGTCTGTTGCTGACCCCATATCCTTTGCGTCTTCATGGTCTGCATTTGTTATGTTTGCCTGGGGTTTCAGTGAGTCTTTTATCTGTGCTGGTTAGACCTGGTCTCCTCTGTCTTTTTAAAAAAAATGTATATTTTCTTTCATGTGGGATGGAAGCAGACCAGACAAATATTTGCAGCCACATGTGTGACTGAGCAGGTTTGCAGTGCAGATTAATTCCAGTAAATCCTTGATCAATTAGTAGTTATCAGCTTTATGAGTGGTTCTCCAGTTGTTTACTGCAAGTGACCTACCACCATTATGAAAGCAATCTTGGCTGCTAGAAGATCAGATTTCTGTTTTATATGCCTCTCTTCCAGCAAATGCTCGTTCAGCCCCAGATGGTGAGGGCAAAATACCTCTGAGAAATGCCACTAGATTTATGACCTATATACTAGGATTCATTAATTGAGGTTTCTTTTCTATTGCAGTGTACCCACATTCCAAAGCCTTCCTGAGGAGATACTTAGTAAGCTTGCAGACGTCCTCGAAGAGGTAAGTGCTTTTAATTTAGAGAGCTAATGAGCTTAGAGTCTGCAAGCCTTCTTCTACCCAGGCTCTTTTTTCCCAAAAGAACAGCTTCACAATTTTGCTCCCAGTTATGGTTGACTGATCCAGCATGTTGAGATGACAAGAGGAGCTGTGTGAAAACTGAATCTGGTTTTGAGTGGGGCTTATATATTTTTAGTTGGATTTCTATCCCATCAGGAAGCCAAATGATCATTTCCTGCAGTATCTGGAAGCGCAACCTTCTCCATACCCTGGTTCAGTGCTGGGGAAAGTGGAGATGTGAAAATATCATTTTCTTTCAAAAGGGCATCCCATCAAATGATGGGATGTGTGTGTCTGAGGGCAATATCATGGCTAAAGCAGGTGTCATGAAAAAGCTTCTGCTGAGTTACAGCAAAGGGGGTGATGTTGAGATATTTGATGGTCCAGGTGTTGTGCTTTGCCTACCTAGTTATAACTAGTATCTCATTAAAGTGTCAAGCTCTTAATTACTCTAAAGAATAAACAAAAAACCCACCAGTGAAGGACAAAAAAACCCACTCAATGCTCACAGAGACACTCTGAGGGCTGGAGCACCTCTGCTCTGGAGACAGACTGAGAGAGTTGGGCTTCTTCAGCCTGGAGAAGAGAAGGCTGCTTCTGGGGAGACCCTTGAGGGGATCCAGGAAAGCTGGAGAGTGGCTGGTGCCACAGGCTGGGAGGGCCAGGCTGAGTGGAATGGCCTTCAGCTGCAGGAGGGCAGCTAGAGAGGAGCTGGGAGGCAGAAATCCTTCCTGGGGAAGGTGAGGAGTCCCTGGCACAGGGTGCCCAGAGAAGCTGTGACTGCCCCTGGATCTCTGGTAGGGTTCAAGGCCGAGTTGGATGGGGCTTTGGGCACCCTGGGCTAGTGGGAGGTGTGCCTGCCCATGGCAGGGGGACACTGTGGGGGTCTGAGGTCCTTCCCACCCTAACTATTATATGATAAAAAAAAACCCCAAGCCCTGAAAGCAAACCAACCTCCCCCAACTTTGTCCTATAAGTGAACACAAAAAATGAACATCAAATATTTGAGGTGTGTTGCAGGCAGTTTGTCCACACACTTTATTCCCATAGCACTCTGTTCTAGCTTGCAGAATTGCATGTGATTAAGTATTACAGAAACCGTTAATAAAACCTTTCCCAATGTAGCCCTGTATGATTTAACCACAGGAAATATCTGTGTACAACAGTATTTTACTTCATTCCTCGTTGCTTTTCTCTGATGCGTGCCTTGCTATCATGAGCAACGCTAATAACTATGTTTATAGAAAAATGTTGAAGTCTGCCACCTCTGACTTTAAGAAATGGTGCTGCTGACATTCATGTTGTTTGTGGGTTTTTTTTCCTGAGTATTGATAGGACATTGTTATTTCTTTGCCTTTTTATTTGGTACCCAGATAAATTCTGTAATCGGAACAAATCAGCTGTTTGTCATACAGAATAATTGCATGTTTGTAGATAAGCTTTATTTCCTTTGCTACTGGAGAAGTGCTCAGGCTTAGAGAGAAAAGGCGTATTAACTCGATAGGCAAATTTAAATCCTAGCCTATCTCCAAATTGCATGCCTAACTGGAGATAGATAGTTCGGTTGGCTTAGATCACATAACCAGCGTTATTCTTTTCATCAAGTTTTGATAAGGAGCTTAAAGTCAATAAAACTTTTCCAGGGACTCTTAAAATTTCATTGCAGGAAAAAAAACCCAACCCTGAACTCTCAACAAACATAAATAAGGGATGGAAGCAGCATCTGTGGACATGACTGCACCTTCGGGGTGCATGCTATGGTCATCCCAGCCCATACTGGGCTCCAGCTTCCAGTTACCTACTTGGACTCACCCTTGCTATTCCCTCTGGTTTTGTCTTTGATTTAACATACTGCATTTTACACTTAAACCCAAACTCTCACTCTAGTACGATATTACACATTTAGCATATTTGTTTGTTAATATTTAACACATTGATACTACATATTTAGCACTAACCTCTTGAAACTTAGCAGCAATAACTTCATTTTATCCTGTTGCTGTAACAAGGATTGGATAAAAGCAACTGATTTGGCACAGTTTGAGGCAGGGGAAAAAATTCTTTCTTAAAGTCAAGATTTCATGCATTTTTTTCCTTTGATAGAGTACTGTGAATAATATAGTGCTTCTGTCCTATGTTCTTTAAATAATTTGTAAAAACTGTTAAATAAAATCCAGAAGCAAGGGGGAAAAATGTTTTAATGGCCCATTATTCAAATCAAACTCTGAAATGGCATTATAAAGAGAGTGGGGAGGAAAAAAGGTCGGAGTTTGATGACATTATTTCATTGGTAGAATTGATGGAAATACTGAGACAAGCTCCTTGGGTAACTCAAAGTGACAAAAACCCCAGGGGATTTTCTGTTTCTCTTGCAGTTGCTTCTGACCTGTGCAAGATGACTCCCTTCAATGAAGTAGCTTGTAATTATATATGTGAGAGTAGGAGCAAGTCTAGAGTTCAGTTTTAGCACATTCAAAGCCAAGCTACCAATATGGTTGGGCTTTTTGCCAAGAAACCTCCCAGGGATTAGCTTTCTGGGGCCATAACTTACCCTATTTCTAGGCCTGTGTTCTGGGGATGGAGGTTTTTCCAGCTGTAGATTGTGGTGGTTGATGCCAACCTAAAAGCAGCTTTAGGCTGTGCCTATAGCCCCAGGATTTGCAAATCATTACTAGACCCTGGCACGGCTTTTCCCAGCACCCAAACCGGACCTTTCTGTTTTCCATTACATTTTTAAGGTTACATTAATATTCCTCAACATTACCTACAAACAACCATCAATATAATGTATAGCTGAATTCATAAACATCTCTTAAACTGTTGGGTAACGGCCACAGTGTTTTTCACCACAGTTGGAAGCTGAGCATCCCTTCCAGCACTGAGATTGATGTAGTTTGCTTGTGATGCCATCTCTGCTGGAACAGCACTGCCTGGTCTCTGATTTTTATTGTGTTATTTATCCTCGTGTTTGCCAAACATAATGCGTGAGTCAATAAGTAATATGTTTCTGCAGCTCAAGGCTTAATTTTTTGTTTTACTTGGGTTTTGGGAGCTCAGTGTCTTAAGGAGACGAGGTTTCTGTCTGCCTGTAGGACAGTCCTCTCAAATCACTTGCAATTACTTGCCCAAAACCCATTTGATGCAAAGCTCCTGCAAGATTCATCCAAATTACAGTGAGGATGAGAAGATAGATTTAAATTGGTGGATGTTGAGGCAAAATAAATGCATGGGTTTGTGGTCAGCTCGGCTCCGCTTCACATAAATGAAGGTATTGGTGGAGGCTAGCTGTGTGCAAGAGGTAGAACACAAGGGTTCACAGTGCTTGTGCTGAGTAAGGGATGAAGGACACAGATTAATCTGTTGTTGTGTGTGGAGAGCGATTTGCATTTTCCGTAGGGTGGTGCATGTCCAGGACACAACAGGTAATGCAGAACACTGAAGCACAGTAGAAGTTTTAATACTTTAAATTTTCAGAATCAGTACTATCCCCAACGTTTCATTCTTCTTTTTTCTTAGTGCCTGATTTTCAATATTTTTTTTCTTCAGTTGAAAAAGCCCTCCTTGACTTCTCTTTGACTCTCCAACCATCGCAACCCTGGGCTATTGCTTCCAAAAACGCACCATTGCCTGATGCCTTGACCTTGTCCCTTCTGAAACTGTTTCCAGTTGCTTATGATTTTGATGACTTATCCATTGGATCTAAAATTATTCATTGCAACTGCTGGCCTACAAGTGACTTGTCTATTTTTTTTTTCCCCAAGTCAAACAACTAATCCTGTTTCAAAGGAGGAGATTGCTTTGCCCACGTGTCAGGGATGGACTCGTTATCCGCCTGAATATCTGTTCTAGCTCCGTTGAATTATGTAGGGCTTTCAAGGTAGGGGAGAGGAGAAGGGAAGCGGAGAGCCTAGGGGAGCTGGAGAAAAGAATACATGATTTAAAAGTTTTGTAGATATAAATACACAGGAGGGGGTTGAGTTAAGGTTTCATTGGCATTTTTCAACTCTAGCATTTTCTAAATCCTTCATATTTGATGTTCCTTTTCTGTTTGGGATTTAGCGTACTAATCCATACGAGATGTCATATGTATGAGTCTGAGCAGAGGAAAGCAACAAATGTGATTTCAATTTGGTTACCAAAATACCAGAGAGTCTTTTTTGCATAGATAATGACTAAACTACGTCAGACGGATTCTTCTTGTATATTGTGTGTCCAGAACTCAAGATAGCATTGCGATATATATAACTGGTTTATGTATGTAAAGACAGTCTATCCATATAATATTATTAGATGATATATTGCAAATATGGCTATGCTATATAAGCAATATGGGGAAGTTATATAATATTTTATATTAGATGAATATAAGTAATTGCCCTACATAGAGGATGCGTACTGCTTGATTAACAAGCCACGGGTTTTCCTTGCTCTATGGGCACAGTTTGGCTAGGGAGCACATTAGAGCCCTGGGATTGCCATTCCCATCTCCCATTGTGTGTTTTGGAAACCGTTTCACTAGAAGCATTGATACTTCAAAATTTTAATTTAATGCACTCTGGAGATCCAAGTGCCAGTGATGCGCTTCCTCCAAGCTCTGATTTGGTGACCTTGTTGATCCCCATGCATTTATGGTCACAGACAAGTGGCGCTGCCAAATTATTTGAGCAGTACAAGTGAAGAGAATTGTGTTAAATACCAGAGACGGATGATGCCAAGCCTAAAATCTGTGTTCTTGCAGCTCCCTGGCTGCATGTGGAGCGCATCTTGTGAGTGTGATCTCCAAGTGCAGAAAGCATGGATCACAGTGCCTGTCTGCAGCCATTTCATTAATGCTGCTGTAAATTTATGTAATGAGAGTTGCTTGCTGCTCTGTAGTGGGTTTTTTTTAAATTGTGTTTTTCACCTAATTAAAGCAAACCAAAAATCATCTCTGCTAGTAGTACAGGTCCTGGTGAAGAGCGGTGATCTTGGATAAGGTTTCATTGTGTAGTTCAGCTTCGTGAGCTGGCTTGGGCAGACCTGTCATGCTTTGCCAGCCTTTATGTGGAGATGCCAACCGTCCTTCTTGCTCTGTGCTGTGAAATTAGTATGGATCAGGAATCCATTAGGCTGCCTCTATTTGAGTAACAGAGTCTGAATACAATCCTCCTTTTGTGTAGAATTGCAGAGCAACAGTGAATAGAACAGGAAAAAAAGCAAAATTAATGAGGTTTTTATATAATTAGGTGGGGTTTTTCTGCCTAGATAAGACTGAGAATCACTCTTGAGTAAAGGAAGCCACATCTAATGGAATCCTGTGGTGGTTGTTTTGAGCTCAGTGGTGGGTTCTGCCTGGATCAAAGGTGACCAGCAGCAGATAAACACTGATCTGATTTAGAGGTGCAGACTAGATCTGAGGAGGAATTTAGGGAAGAGTAGACTGTTTGGCTTAGGAAAGATTTCTTTTTATTGTTTATCTTTTCTGATTAAAGCTAGTGCTCTGATGTACTTTTACCAGAGGAGCTACGGGACAGCAAAGTGCTGCCTGTGGGGCAGCAGTATTCAATCATGTATCGGTAAAATTTTAAGTTAATTTGTACTTATATTGATTGGTTTTATTTTTTCAAAGTACATTCAGGAAATTACAGCTTTGTTTTTGAAGGTGGTCCAAGATAAAAAAAGCTTTTTGGGTCTACCGCAAAAAAATAAATAAAAATTGGAAAATAAAATGCAGTTGGAAAAAATTATGTGGAAGACTACAGTGAAGTTTTCTTTTTCAGTGTCTGGAGTGATAGAGTAAAATAGTGTCCTCTTATGTAGCTGATAAAATTTATCTGGCCTTTAACCCTATGGAATGTGTGTGTCATGCATGGAAGCTGTGTTTTCCGCTACAAATCACAGCTGTTCAAAGACTCAAAAGCCTTTTCTTCCAATGTGAGAAACAGTGCTGATCTCATTGGAAAATATCTGTGCCTCTCAGCTTTTAGCAGAGGAGAAAGCGCAGATAAATTATTTTAAAATATTAGGGAGAATTTTAAAAGATAATAGAAAAGAGGCACAGCAGAATTTCTCTGCAGAGGTATGCTTGCTTTAGAAGCTGCTCTAGCACTTCCAGTAAGATAAAAGGGGTCATTTTGATGTTTTTTTCTTTTTTAATTGTTTAAAAGGTACTTACAATTACACTTGTGCTTAATTACCACAGCAGAGGAAAGGAGTTAAACATTCCCTCATCCCTGCAGGTATCTGTTATGAACCTCATCATCCGTGTGTGTATTATAATAACCATCCTGGTTGCCCTGCTCTTTGCAATGGTAGAAATGCAGTTCACAGACATGCAAAGCTTACTGCTGGAGGGTGATGCAGACAGAGAACAGCTTTGTGGGTTGAAGAGGACCCTTGAAGCATCCCTCAAGATTGCTTGAGCATCGAGGGTCTCAGTTTAACAGAGTTGATGGGCTTAGAGTGAGACTGATGAGGATCTAGCAAGCTCTTCATACAAGTAACAAAGAAATTACTAAAAAAATCTTGCCTGGTGAAATAACTTTCAAGCAAACTCTAAAACTTTGTCAGGTGAGTGATTGGGCTGACTGGGCCATGAACTTTTATTTGGGTTTGAGGCTGTTGTTTGATTTGGATGAAAGTTGAAGCATAACAGGGCAAGCTCCAACCAAACTGGGTAAATCCTTTAATTCTCTCATCCTTAAAAAATACATGTGACTTATGTTGATGGTTTCTGTGGTCACACTGCCCTAGTGGAAATCAAACCCAGAGAAAATCAATGAGACTATGCCGACATGGGGACCTGTTTTATTTTTCTCTACTTCTTCCACTGCACTGCTTTTGTTCAGTGGGCTCGGGTCAGAAAGCCACATTTGGGCCAAGCAATGCTGGCCCTGCAAACACAAATCAACCCAATAATATCTTGTGTGAATAACAGGAATGGAAAAACAGAGAGGGGGGGGAAGCAGTGTGTTTCATAAAATGGCAACTCATGTGAATACCCAAAATAAATATGATTAAATAATTACCTGATTCATCTAGCTGTGGTCATGTGTGGTTATTAAGCTTCTCAAAGAGTGGGTCATGTGGTAAATGCTGGAGCTGTCTATACCATCAGAGTACATAGACAACTTGAGTGAAACAGCATAGGAGGGCTTGCAAATAAGGAAAACTTCCAATAGCTATGGATAGGCTTTACTGTAAGATGCAAATGTTAGGAATGCGTCCTCTCCAAAATGTAGATATCAAAATGAACATAGGGAAAAGGTTCAGCATCCGTAAGGCTGGGACTTTGGATGATTTGTCTGTTATGTGTCTTAGAAAAAAAGAAAAACCAAATGCAAAACTGCACCCGTGTGAGGGCTTGTGGAGGCTGGGTCCCTGCAGACCTCTGCTGAGACTTGGCTGGATTTAGCAGTCAAAAGAAAAAGACTTTGATTTAAAAATAGCAGGATTTGTGCTGAGAAGCTCCTCTGAATGAGTTTTCCTTCTCTAGTTGACTAGGGCTCCTTGCTGATGGTAGGATATCTCTGCTTTCAGCCATTGGCATCGGTGGGACTTGGGGGTCACTTCAACTATGGAGCTGTTGAAGGGTGAGCGAGGGTGATTACTGCTCTGGTTCCTGGCTGGTGCAGCTGAGCAGAAGGGAGATAGTGCAATGGGACCTCTCTCTTTGCCTTTGGCAGGTTGAAGTGGACCTTATAATTATAACCTATGCTTGATGTGAAGGGCAGAGATGATTAAATGGCACCCATGATTAAATCCATTTACTTTAGACTCAGGTATGAATATTTTTGTGTCCGACTGGGGAGATCCTTTAGTGCTGGAAGTGATTACCTTTTTTTCACATCCATCTTTAAAAGGCTTTGCACAGGAATATTTTCTTGAGAAACAGTCTAATATTTCTACCTTGACAGGGTTTGTCAAAACACATTAAAGGTTAGTTTTGAAATTTCAAGGCATGTTTGTCTTTTGGCTACCTTTTGTTTGTATTCCCTCCTTGGGCTGCAAGGGATCCATGAGGTCTTGTGGGCGTTGCAGGGTTTGCTGTGCTGTATCTCCAGTTTAACAAGAAACTCACTTGTCCCTGATGCACCCTGTCCCTGCCAAGGCCTTGGCTGAGTCTATTGAAGCTTTATCTGCTGCTCTTGTAGTTTTGCTGAAACTGGTCTTGTTTCCCAATTCTTCCACCAACTATACAGGCCGGTGGGGTCTTCCTCTATCCCTTTCTCCATAAAACCTCTATTACCTTTTCTTCCCCCAACCCATTCCTCTCATAATTTGTCATCAAATACCTCTTTTTTTTCTCCAATAAAATCTGTTTTTGTCAGAGCTGAAGCCTTCCACTGCTTGGCACAGATAAGGGGTTCAGGTCTCCTTATGGTGGGATGTCAGGTGTTTGCAGCCATTGAGCAATGCCAACGGTTGCACAGGGCTTCTATTGAGTGCACTTTGCAACCAGGGAATTATGTTCTCTCTTTAACTGGATTTTATTAATTGAATTTTTAAAATCTCCCCAGAACCAACTTGCACTCTAAGCAAAGATCCCAGCAGATTCAGAACAATCTCTTCTTCAGGAGCCAGATTCCCCCAGAGAGGGCAAGAGTTTCTAATTCTTTAATTTACTGTCAGAAGTTGTGCTGTGTTTCTCTGGGATTATTTCCTAAACCACAAACATGACATCTGGGTTGTGGGTTGGTTTTTTTCTTCCTTCACAAATTATAAAATCCACTGAAGTTAGGTCAAAGCCCCGCAGCTGGAAAATTAAATCTCCTACAGCCATCTGAATGGTATGGATATAGATATTAATGTAAATATCTACAAGAATCCTGAAAGATGCTCAGAGGGGTAGGAGTTTGGGATGGAAAAGGGAGATTTCCCAGGTGCTGACGTGACACAGCAGCGTGCCATGCTGTTTGCAGAGCCACCTGGAGAAGCTGGATGCTCCTTAGCATCAAGTACTGCCTGTCCTGTCCATTCAGCAGTACCTGGTGATGAAGATTCAAAAGTATCAGGCTGGAGCCTGCATTTTCAATTGTGGTTTTTTAATTCCAATTTGTTTTCTCTCTTTTAATATATCCTCCAAAAACAGTTTTACAGTGGTAGTTTCCAGTTTATTACAGTGTCCCCCTGCATTAGGTATTCCCTACTAACTAATAAACACACCTCAGCTGGGTCAGTGGGTAGCAAAAGCCACTCGAACAGTGATGTGGTTGATCAGGGCACTTGGCCACAGCAGTGTCAAGGAACAATTTCCAGCAGAAGAAAATACCTGCAATGCTGCTTCAAGCTCCAGTGTTTTATTATTTTTTGGTGCCTGGTAGGTTGAGTGAATGTTAAAGTTTTCAGGGATAAGATGCTAATTTATAAAGCTGACGTACTTGCCATGGTGCAGGTCTTTGTGTATAAGTGTTTGCTCTTTGACAGGTTGGATTAAACCCAGCTCTGGCCTATTTGGAATATATTTTTATATTCTCTTTAAGCGGATTCTTTAGGCAATCTGTCACAACTATAAAAGAAAGAAAAAGATAAATTGGTTTTTGTTAGTAATCTTTGATGTTTTCCAGGGTTTCATAGATATGGGGAAAAAAAAAAGATTTAAGTAAACCCCTGATTTATCATTTGCACTGGCAGATTTGCAGACTCTCTTAGAAACATGCAAGTTGGATGTAACTTTTTTATTTTAATAGCACATAGGACAGCAGGGAGGTCACAGGGTGAAACTCGGGTGCTCCAAGTAAATATGTCCTCGCATCATCCAGACATGTGCTTAATTTTGCCATATCCAGTAGTTCTCTGTTCCCAGCTTGAAGAGGCTTTGTAGTGTGCATTTGGGCAAAGCACACATGGGTGATGTTTTTTTCCTTGTGAACAGGTTTGGGTCAGTTTTGTGGTTGCCCTTCACCTCTTATGTTGATCAAATACAATATATTCGATTCAAGTTGAAATATAATTCAGATTTTTGGAGCTGGCGGGGCTCAAGTCAAGTCTTCCTTCCCAGCAGTATGCGGGTGATGCCTCTGGGCCAAACACAGCTGGGATGTTTCCCTTTCCATCTAGGCATGTTGAAAATTGAACTAGAAAATCAAGATCAGACAGAAATCATCTTCTGGAAGTTCATTTGTTTCTAGTTATGTGCAGCAACTTCAAGGTACAGGACTATCTTGCTCCAGCTTGATGGGTAGAGTATAGGTTCCTATGATAAATGTTTCCCTCTTTAAGTAAATATTAATAATGCTTGGATAAAACAAACTTTAAGATAAACCAAAACTGTATAATGTTAATTAAAAAAGCATGTGAACATCGCTACCCATCCCTGTTATTCCCACATCTGCCACCTAAGCTCAGGACTGGCAACTTGGTTTAGTTGGAGTGCCTCTGGGACCTGATACCAGAATTAAAAAGGAACTTTTTTGACAACCTGAGCACTCTCATTCACCTAATTATTGCTGGGATGGATTCCCAGGTTGGTGTGTATTTGCTTGGCATTACGGTTTTGCTATGCTGGCTTCAGGGAAGAAGCCTGGACAGACAGGGTGTGTGTGTCTGGTTTGCTGAGCATCTCCTTCTGTCAGTTTATTTTGTAGTATATTCCAAAAATCCCTCATTTTAACCCACATATCACCTGTTCAAGAATTACATACATGTACAGGCTAGTTTTGGTGGCAGTGAACTGAAGAAACAAAACCCAACCTTGTGCTTACTTGAAAATATTCTCTGATTTCCAGTCTCTAACCCTGAACGGTCTGAAGCAGAGAAAGTGAATTGTTTCTCATAAACCCCCTTTTATCTGTGAGGTGCAGACAATTCACTTTTTATCTGTAAAAGCTGAAAAATATAATTAGCAATTCTATTAAGAAAACAAATATTAATTAACTTGATGGGTGTTCTCCCTTTGATTCAAACTCTTCTGGCCGATTTCTCCTATACCGTTGCCCACAGTGACACCTACTGGCATTTGGAACAGGGCTGTGACCTCATGAGCAAGTCATGCCAGGAATTAATTAGGAAAAAATGAAGAGAACATTAAATGTGGTCATGGAAACATCTGTGGCCACTCAAGGAATGGCCACCAAGCTTTGAATGCCCTCCTTCTGCTCTGGGACATTAAGCTTTGAGTCTTCTTGCCCCAGCTGAAGAAGATTCTTTAGAGCATGGCATGAAGTCTCTGTGTGGTGGCCGGCAAAAAATTGGCCATTAAAACAGGGAGGTCACCTTGGCTTCTCAAAATACACCCTGGCTGGCACGTGTTTCTCTTTTTCAGGTGTTTATTTTTCCTTGGGAAATGAACTTGCTGACACTCACTCAAGTAGCTTTCACTTTCATGCCTGTATATTATTAAACATTAAATTAAGGTGTTGGGGATATATTTGAAGTAACTTCTTATTTCCCTCTATCAGTGCAGTATTTGTAGGATCTCCGAGTTGTAGTAACAGTAATTGAAAAGTGTCTTTATGATAGCAGAAAGCCATTTTGCCCTTAATCCATGGAAATAGTAGGCACTGGATATCTTTATAGATATCCACAAGACTAAGCGACTGGAAGAAGGGAGAAAAGCAGCAGAAGTGGAGTTACTGAGGTGGTAAAATTGAAATGGCCTTATTTCCATACTGTGCAGAAGGCAGCAAAACACAATTTGAGATAAGTTTTCTTATTTACATTTTTAATACCTCGTGGTTTTTGGTCCTTCTTAATAGGGAATTTTCTGGGAATCTTCCCAAAGTGGAATTATTTTTTTTACCACCATGGGGGTAGGTCCTGTCTGCCAGATTGTGTTTATAAGGGTATGTGAGGCCAGAAGCGGTGACGGGGTTGTTACCATAAATCTATCAGCCACCAAGCTAGACTGCTTGGTAATGGGCAGGTTGTCTTCCTTTGCCGCTTTTCAGTGGAAATGGGACATCTTTCTGAAGGAGAAGCCTTTTGGGTGGGTTTTTGAGGTAGATGGGGCAGGGAGGGCGCGAGAGTTGAGGTTTGGCTTTGTGGATTTCTGAGAAATAGCTGATTCAGGTGGTTCCTTCTGACCCTAAAAATGTAAGAAATTCAAAAACATGTTCCCAGTCTTCAGGGTTTCTAGGGAGTTGTGCACTTCTTGGGTTGTCTGCCTCTCATTTGAATCCTCAGAGATTATATAAATAATCCTGGGACTGCATTTAAGGGTCATGCATAAGTTTTTGGGTATATGGCTTTAGATCCTGTAGTAGCAAAACAAGGATGAACCTTATCGTAAGAACATTGTCTCAAGAGGCTACTGAAAGGTGTGTGGAAGCTTAAGCTTGGAGGTGAACCTATTAATAGAGTGTTCCTGGAACAGATCTGTCTTCAGTCCCTTCTTTGGAGCACCCCCATAACTGATCCATTCTTGCCCTGAAGGCAGGTCCTTTCCAACCCCTACCATTCTGTGATTCTGTGAAGGGTTGGACAGGGACGGGCTCTGTGACAGATCATTACCTGTACTGTGGAGCTGAAGGTAGCACTAGTGCTGTGCTAATTGCCATTGGTAATGGGTATCTGTAATGAAATCAAGGTGTGGGCTTTCATCAAAAACACTCATGATCAAAATGTTTAGAAGTTAGGTATGCGAGCAGGGAAATTAGCCTCTAAAAATGCATATTTGGATCAGAAAATGTGTATTTCTCCAAGAATTTAAATTAAAATATAAAAGAGATGTGTATCATTTTGAACTAGGGTAACACAGTATAGTTTAGAAGTAGTAGATTTAACCTGATCTTTCCGACCTTGGATCAGAGTGTGGGTTCATAAGCTCTCTGGTACAATGGTAAGCAGCTGAATGACTCTTTAGGCAACCTCAATTGGTGGTGTGGCCCATAACCTGAGCACGATACAGGAACTGGGACTGGCATCGCTTCATCCTGCAATGCCCTCTCCTTGGTCGCTTTGCCTGCCTTCCGGGTGAGAGGTTTGGAAAGGCTAAGGCAAAGCTTAGCCCTCTAGCACGTGGTCACCAAGAACTCCAAGTGCGATTTGCAGGTTTTCTTCATGCCATCAGAAAGTTGGATCAGTTTCTTTATTGCTTTCTATCAAGTGGAAATGCCAAAAATACTCAGAGCTAACTTGCTGGCATGGCAGGAAATGCTTTTCTCTTTTTTTTACTTTTTTTAAAAAAAGTGTTTTGCAAACAGAAGGGATGGTGTGAAGCCATCTGGGTTTTTTCTGAGAACAGTTTTTACATTATCTTAATTGTAGTTGGACCTCAGAGCTGTATTCAGGACAAAAAGAAACCGTTTGCAGTGGGTAAGCGTTCATCATCCCTGACATTACAGGCCAGATGGGAGGTGAAAGGGTCAAGGCGCGCTGCTTTGGGTCAGCATCTCCCCAAAGCGTCCTGCTAGACGTGCTTAGGAGCACTTTGATCGCTTTCTCTAGTTGTTTGGTTCTCCATCAGCAGCGGGCAGCTTTGGTAACAGATGCCTCGCATCAGAAATGAAATCCTGGCTGCTGTCATGCTGCCGTATGCTTGGGGGCCGTAGTACAGCGAGGCTGCTTCAGGGTTCAGCCTTGAATTTCCCCTAGTTGGGTCCCAACACACAGTTGGGCTATCAGGAGGTGGCCTGACCTCGGCACAGTTCGATGCATGTTTGGGTATCCCCCAAAAAAGGGGGAAATCCCCCTTCCCCCTACCCCCCCCAAAGCCAGCTATATGTTGGGAAGGGCTGAAACCCAGCTCCACACTCAGCTGCAGGCTTCTTGGGATTGACCAAGTCTATCTTTGGTTCTTGGCTGAAGGTTCTGGAAAATGGGCAAGAATTGAGGGAGGAGGAAAGGGAAGGAGAAGAAAACCCAAGAAGCCAAAACCTTGCAGGTTGGGATAAGAATAGCTTACTGGGATAGCAGAGAGATAGATATAATAATAACAACAGGACTTGATAGCAGAATATACAAAACTGATGATACACAAAGCAGTTTCTCCCTGAACTGCACAAATTCAGCCCATACAGCTCAGAGCTGTTCTGAAACCGGACCGTCCCCAAACCTGTGTGTCCTGGAGATGCCTGCTTTTCCCCCAACCAGCCCCCCTTCTATGCTGAGCATGATGTAATTGGCATGGAATACCTCCTTTGGCCAGTTCAGGTCACTTGTCCTGGCTGTGTCTCCTCCCAGCTTCCTGGGCGCCCCCTGCTTCTCATTAGCAGGGCAGTATGAACAACTGAAAAGTCCCTGACTTCTTGGCAGCAACTAGAAACATCAGGGTGTTATCAGCATTGCTCTCATCCCAACTCCCAAACAAGGTATTCCAATAGCTGCTAGAAAAAAGCTAACTCCTATCCTAGCTGAAACCAGGACAGGAAACAGTCGGCGTTAGCAGAGCTGCCTTGTGTGCCAAAAATCTGACCTAGATTGCATTTCCCAGCGTTGATCTGGTTTTCTTTTCAGGACTGATATTAAGATATACTCAGAAAAACTGCTTTAAGGAGCAGTAGATGTAGTCAGTCAAATATTTGTATGTCTAATTGTTGCATGAGAAATGGATGAAGGCATTGTTATTACGTTAAGGTTAGTTCTTTACATGCTTTATCTTTCAGTAATCTGAACTTTTCCCATGTTACAAATTCATAATGTGATTTTTTTTTATTTTTTTTTTTTTCTTACAGCTTCATTTTTCATTACAAGTTGTGCAAAAGCCTGGAACAAGTTGTAGGCAGAGGGGGCCGGTGCAACTTACTTTGTAATAACCTCATAGCAGAGTTCCACTTGCCCTGGTGGCAGTTGCATGAGCTTGTTTTACAGTAATGAACCTATATTAACCATAATAAATACCACGTTCTGTACTACAGGGAGGGTATCTTGCATTTTTGCCTTGAAAATAGTTTTTATCTGAATTTGGCGAGCTCTGCTGTGGGGAAGACAGTCACAACTTGGGTTGCTTGTTGGCAAACTGGGAGAAGACTAAGAGTGTGTATCTGTGCCAGCTGGTAAAACTCTTGATTTTTAATTATTTTTTTTTTCTTTATGCAGTAATGAACATGGGGGAAAAGGAGAATGTTTTCTAGAAGCAAACAAAGTACGCTGAGGGTATAAAAAGGAGTATAAACCGTGGTAGTGTTTAATTTATCTGGTGCTCTAAGGCTCACGTGCTAAGTCAGAACTGGTTGTCACCTACGCAAACACTTAAAGAAGTTGCCAAACTGGAAGCAACTGGTAAATTCAGTGTCTGAACTGGGGTGGGGAAAAAAAAAACCTTAAAAAATTCAGTGTTTGAAGTGGGTAAATTGCCCGTTCTAATGTAGTTCTGTAGAGACTGGCTAAATCAAATGATTTTCATGATTTCTGTTGCTGGTAAAATTGGTTTCTAGGGAAAAGTTAAAGTGTATTTGCATATGGAAAGGTAGAGTCTCCTCTTTGATTCAGACCACAAAAAGAAAATGTATTTCATCACAATTTACTTGAGAGTGGCTGAATATATTCAATTAATATGCCTTTTTTAATTCCTTCTGATAGATTAGAAAATTAGTTTGGGTCCTCGTGGCAATGCAAATAACTTGTCTGAATAAGCATACAGAATCTGGAGCAAAATACAACCTAAAAAAATACATAAATGTTGATTTACAGTGTTTATTTCCAATTTCATTTTTGCGAGGAATTGATTGCCATTTTAATAGTCGTGGAACCGGCCTTTGGATTTAAGGAGGAAAATTAGCGTTCCACACACATTCTTCCATTATAAGGAGAAAAATAAATCAGACTATTCAGGAAAGAAGGGGAGAAGAGTAGCTACTTTTCTTGCATTTCGATGAAATTTAATTATAACCTCACCCACTTAAGTTGCTAGCCATGGAGGGACTTTTTATGGCACAGGGACACAGTGAGATGTTCTCTTTGGTTTTATTCCCTCAAAACAAAGCCATCAATGCCACCGTATTGCCACAGAGAGCTTTCAATTTCTGTAGTTTAAAAACAAAACACCTTTTCCTTCCCCAACAGTTTATTGCAATGGTCAGATTTGCAACAATGTGTTGGAAATAGGCTGGAAACGTTGTGGGCGGGGGGCTGTTCAGGTTGTTCATTAAGTATGTGCGACTGGCCATGGGCGTGCAAACTTTTTTCTCGTGTTAATACTTAGAGTTTCCAGTTGGCAGCCTGAACTTTATTTTTCTTCTTAAGAGTCGGCATCAACATCATGCAACTTGCTATATAATTATTTAACTTAATTGTACTTGATTTTACTGTTGGCTAATTGGTAACTGAATAATTCCATTCTGTTGCCTAGGTATCCTTTTTCTAATTACTTATCACTCAGTTAATTCTCCACATTTCACATTGAATCAGTTAGTTTAGCTAGCAAGAGACCAGCTTGCTACCCCAGCTCACTGACGGCTTCGCCTGTGGCTTAATAGCAGTATTGGCTTTCACCCAACTAATTTGCCATCTCTAGTTACCACCGTCATCTCTCGTGGGAATAAATCCTGGGTTTGCTTTTTTTTTTCCATATTGGTTCCTCTCTTGTATTGCTGAGCTCTTTGCTAACACTATTCTCCCCAGTCTTCTGTCCCAGAATGATCCCTTTGCCCACCTATACCACCTCCATGCTCTCCTAATCCTTGAACCACCTCTCCTTGTGTTATCCCTCTTTGACTTTGAGTTTTTCTTGATCCTTCCTACTCCCTCCATGTAACCCTTTGGACCTTCCCTATTTTCAGCATCTTCATCCTCCCTTAATCTACTTTTTTCTTTCCTGTTTCTTTGCACTGAAGGAAATGAAGCTGTCCCCCTGCTGACAATGCTTCTAGAGTTGATTTCTTCTGGAGGCCTCTTGTGATACCATATAAATGTGTAGTGGCGGGGTTAAGCTTCCTTCTCCTATCCTTTCAGCTGCCTTTTCACCCTTTCTCATCCTGCGAGCATCTTTGTGTTTTGTTTTTCTCCAAGAGCACTGGGATTTCCTGTCATCCTTTCCATCCACCACCAGTTCATTTGTCTCCTCTTTCTCCTGCTATGTTTTCATGTCAATCTTTGCTATGTCTGTGAATAGATAACCCGCTTTCTGTGGCTATGTCCCTAAAAATGAGCACTTCTGAGCTTCTGCTATATTCCTACAAGTTTTCTTTATAAAAGGGTTTTGGCCTGCAGGCAACAGCTTGGCCATCTCTTGAACATCAGCTCTACATACTCCCACTCAAGGAGGTTGTCATTGACTTGGGTGCACAACAGGGACAGTGTCACGCTCAGAGGTCAGGATGGCAGTGGCTCTGGCACCAGCTGGTGACAGCATTTTACGACTCTATTTCAGGCAGAAACAGTGAAGCAGATGTTTCCTCAGCACTGCAGAGAAAAAGTAACTGAGAGTCACCTCCTAGGCTGTTTGCAGCTTCGGAAGCCTGATTGCTCCAAAAACGGTTGTCAAACTGCATTACAGCAACAGTGGGGATGGAATGAGCATTAAAATGTGGTTTCTAATGCCTTGTGTCTACCTTGAGAGCGAATCAAGGCAGGAAATTTCTTTAGTGATAATGCATTAAACTAAATAATGCCTTTTTTAGATACTCTTTCCTCATCTTTCTCCCTTAAGTGCATGGTGTGTTTAGAAATCAAAACTGTATCTAAGGTCTTCATTACAAACCTTAATGGACTCACCCTTTCCCAATCATCCTGGCTCCCAGTCTGTAGATGTCTCATCACCTACTTCTGCAACCTCTTTTAGTCTTAGAGGTGGCTGTATAAAAATCTTTGAAGCTCAACAAATCTTCGTCTTCCCAGGACATTATCTACTGTTTTCAGCCAGTGCTGTGGGCATTCAAGAGTCCATAGTCAGGCTTGCTCAAAACTGCTGTTTTTGAGAGTGGGCTAGGGAGGAAACTTAAAGGTGACAGCAGGATTTGCCTCTTCCTCTTCTAGAACCTTCTGATACATCACTAAAAATTTTGTGGTCAGAATTAAGTGGACCTTAGGATTATACTGGAGCGGGGCAGGGAGGGGATGCAGATGTGACTTCATTCACCACAGCACTCTAGGCTGACTTTCAAGGAGTATAGAGGAGAGAAGGCCTGGTAGAAGGCTGTTGATTTGAAAAAGGCACAGGGAGCACAGAAGAGGAGTTTCCTCCTGTAATAGTGTTGCCCATCACCTCAAGTGTTGAGGGAGATGCTCAGGAATGGGAAAAGGAAAGTGCCAAAAGCTCCTTCCATCTCTTGTGTACGTCTTCCTTTTTGAACACAAGAACCTGGGCCAACATTTGCGAAATATAGTCCCTTGCACATCATGTTGCCTTTCATATATCTCTGAAAATTGCATTTGAGGAGCACTGGGATGAAGTCCAGTGGAATCTAGAAGAAGGATGATAAAATCAGAGCAAAAAAGACAATGCTGTGTTTTTCAGCGGCATCATCTTCTGGTCATGAAGTTTATCCCTATATCATGCCCTTTTCCTTACTATTGCTTGGTTTAGGGGACTTCTTTAAGGAGACATGGTTTTTTGTGTCAAACCTAATAAACCTGGCTTGCATGTGTTATCTCACAAAAGTTACAAGCAGTCCTGTTTATCAGCTGTTTATGACCGTGAGGAGAGTTGTTACAGTTGGATGGGGTGGGGATAAGACCTTTAACTTAGGGAGACCAAAAATTGGTAAAGGGAAACCAAATTGATTGGCTGTTCACTCAGGGTTTTAGAAATGCCAGAGATGTGGCACTGCTACTTCCTTCCACGCAAGAAGTCAACCTTCAGGAAGCTCCTTGATGATCACACCTGTGTGATGGCATATTTACAGGTCAGAGCAAAACTTGAATTCAAGGAGAAAATTCAGCCTGTGTTTTGGGACTGGCAGTTTAACCTAATGAGTTGTCAGAGTTGGAAAAATTGCAGCTTGGAGATTGTCTCTTACTCTAAACTGAGTGTGCTGAGTTTGTCTTCCACCACGTCCATGTTCATAACGTTATTTCCATTCCCTGTCTCGCCTTGTCCATAGCAGTGTTGGTGGCTGCCACGCAGCAGCTCATATGGGGCAGTATGGGTTCCTGCTGAGTTCTTGGATGCATTGTATGTCTGTGGGATACTGAAGTTGAAGGAGGTTTGGGGAAAAAGGAAGAGAAGGAGGGTACCAGCACCAGATCCATCCCTCTGAACACCACAGTGACATTCGGATTCATGGAGCACTAGTGCTAAACCCCCAAAAGAAACAACCAGGAAATTAAAGCAATCACTTAACTAAGAACTTAAAATTAGGAGTATTTGTTGCATTGTTACATTTCAGAAACAGCAGAGGAGTGTTTTAGGACTGCTGTTTGATTCATATTCTCTGCCCAGTGGAGTTAGGTGTAGGGGTGTAGGCTGTACTTGGCTTTTGTTTCAATGAAATAATTGTTGAATATACCTCTTTGCTCCTGTACATCCTTTCACCTGGAGATATCTATGTGGTGATGTTTTCAGAAACATGTGTTATATCTTGAATTTGGGAGGTGTCATCGACTGTCTTTCGGGGGGGGTTTGTTGTCATGGGTTGTTTTGTTTACTTGAAGGAAAAGGCATTTCTTAATCATACCAGTTGCTCCTTGTTTGACTTTTAGCTTTTGTTATCAGATCCTCACCTCCTGTCCTGGAAGACACACTCAGTTAAGGACAGATCACAGAATCACAAGGTTGGAAAAGACCTTTAAGATCACTGAGTCCAACCATTCCCATCCTAAGCTAAACCATATCCCTAAGTACCTCATCTACCCTTTTTATAAACACATCCAGGGAAGGTGACTCAACCCCCTCCCTGGGCAGCTTGTTCCAGGCCCTGACAACTCTTTCAGTAAAAAATTTTTTCTAATAGCTAATCTTAAAGCTGCCCTGGCACAGCTTCTTCCCATTTCCCCTTGTCCTGTCACCTGCCTGAAGAGACTTGCCCACCTCTCCACAACCTCCCTTCAGGTAGTTGTAGCCAGTGATATGGTCTCCCCTCAGCCTCCTCTTCTCCAGACTAAACATCCCCAGCTCCCTCAGCCACTCCTCATATGATTTGCCCTCCAGCCCCTTTGCCAGCCTGGTTGCCCTTCTCTGGACTAGTTCAAGCACCTCAATGTCCTTCTTATGGTGAGGAGCCCAGAACTGGACACCGCATTTGAGGTGCGGCCTCACCAATGCCAAGTACAGGGGCACAATCACCTCCCCAGACCTACTGGCCACACTATTTCTGATACAAGCCAGGATGCCATTGGCCTTCCTGGCCACCTGAGCACACTGCTGACTCCTATTCAGCCTGCAGTCATCCAACACCCCCAGGTCCTTCTCTTCCTGATCGCTCTCCAGTTAGTCTCCCCCAAGCCTGTAGGGCTGCATGGGGTTGTTATGTCCCATGTGCAGCACTCTACACTTGGCCTTGTTAAACCTCATCCCACTGGTCTCAGCCCATTGGTCCAGTCTGTTCAGATCCCTCTGAAGAGCCTCCCTACCCTCAAGCAGATCCACACTTCCTCCTAGTTTAGTGTCATCTGCAAACTTACTGAGGGAACATTTAATCCCGTCATTGATAAAGGTGTTGAACAAAACTGGACCCAAGACTGAGCCCTGGGGGACGCCATTTGTGACTGCCCCCTTTTGTCCCCACCATGCAGCCAGTTTTTAACCCAGCAGAGGCTCTACCTGTCTAGGCCAGTGGCAGCCAGTTTCTCAATCGGAATGCTGTGAGAAACTGTGTCAAAGGCTTTACTGAAGTCCAAGTAAACCACATCCACAGCCTTCCCCTCATCCATTAAGTGGGTCACCTTGTCATAGAAGGCGATCAGGTTAGTGTGACAGGATCTATCAGAATCAATTTGGAGGGATTTGGTTTATTTCATACCCTGGACTTTAATGTCCACATGTGAACCTTTTATATGTATTAAGACTATTGCTGCTCAGAGGATGCTTTTGCAGGAATCAGAAGTGACCTCTAAGCTGCAGAAGACACCACAAAGGGAGAAGATAACCAGAAGTGACCACAAGGCTTTATCAAGGCCATATGTCCTACAACTATTACAAACCAGCTTTGATTTTATGTATTCAAATACCTAGTTTGAGTTTGAATTGCTTAATTTTTAAGAAAGAAGAGTAAGTTTGTAATCCATTAATGAGAAAAAAACTTCCTGCAGAAGATTGCAGCTTGGAGCCGTATGACTCTGAAAACAGGGGCTAGTGGCCTCAGGTTGACATAGGGTCATCCACAGGTTTCCAGCTCAAGTTCACGACCGTGGGGGATGGTGGAGATGTGCTAATAACCTACTAATTCCTGCTGTGATACCCCACTGTGGGCCAGCCTGTGCTTCCTTACCCCTCCAGCGGATGGTGGCATGTGGACATGGGATGAGCTGCTCAGCAGCATCCCTACGTGTTGGGTTGATCTCTCATCTGCTTTTTGAAACCCTGTGCTCCATAATGATGTTGAATTCAAAGGCATGGTTTAACCCTTGCTTCCCATCAGCCATGCCTCTTTCTCATATTTTAATTACCTGCTTGCTTGCAAGTGGTTAAGGGGCATTGAGACATCTGGAGTGTCAAAAATTAGACCCACCCTCTGTACTCTGATTCATGGAATAAATAATGAGAAAACCACAATATGATAATTTTGCCCTTTGGCTATTCAAGGAGCAGTATTTTTAGCTAATGCATGGGACTGAAACACATAGTAACACCAGGGAACCAAAGTTTTACGATTCTTATGGAATTCAATGCAGAAGACCAATAGTAACCTGCATGGTTTTGCAACATTTTTCAGCAAATATCTCTTTTTGAACATTCTATTTTATTAGTATTGCTGTTGTCATTTCAGACTTAAAAAACGTGTTAAGGGGAAAGTCCAGAACAGAAAAATATTTTGAATGCTGCTTCTGTTTGGAGCTTTGCTGGTGGTTCTGCGAATGTTTTTGTTTTAAACTGCCAGCATAAGATACCTAGATGTAAATTTAAAAAAAAAAAAACCAAACAAACCTAAAACCCACACCTTGAGGGAGGTGGATTGTACATTGAGCAGCAGTCAACCCCGTGTTACCCTCACTGGTTTATGTGGTGCAAACCTGGCTGTGGGGAGTGAAACTTCTGGTTTCAAAGCCCCCTTTGTGTTTGTGTTCCCCTGACGTGACCTTTAGCAAGGCTTTGGCCTCTCGGTGCCACAGCTGATGTGGGTTATGCTACACACAATCTATTTTCTTCCTTTTTCCAAATATTCTCAGTATAAAGGCAGCAGTCGAAGGCATCCAGCTAGAGGAAAATGACGTTTTTCAGAAGCTTAACCATTGGGTTAGTCTCTAGCATCGAGGTTTCTCCATGAAGCCTGTGTCAACACTTTTTTGGTCTTCAGAAGCTTCTCAGTTTTTGATGGTGGTTGGGAACAGAGGGTCCAATTGAAGTTGGCAACTGACAGCATATGTTCAGAAGACCAAAACCTTCACCCATATGTGGATGGCTGAAGTTACAGAACTCATGTTTTCCCTGTGTGGTGGGTGAGGTGTCCCCCAACATGCTGTGGAGGAGGACTTCATTGCAAAAAGCAGGGCAGAACACTGGGCAACGTGTCTGAAGCTCTGGTGGTTGGTACAGATGATGATGATGATGGCACAAGAAAAGGCCCTGCAAAGTGCCCAGATGTTGAATGTGCATTGGAGGGGTGTCTGAGCTGCTCAGCTTCAGCTGGTCCCACCAAACAAAGTCTGGGTTCTTTGGGTGTAACAGTGTGAAGTAAGAAGGCTGATATTTCCTCCAAGTAGTTGGAACACTGTGAGTCTGAGCTGTGAGTTGTTTCTGTGAGAGGGTTGTGGTAGACACAACCACAGAGAGGTAGAGAGGATGGGGTATGGATATTCAGATATGAAACACTGCATCTTGTTCTAGCCATGATGTCACCATTGCAAATGAAGCAAAGGAGAAAGCAAATCAGTTTGTGATGCTTTACTTGTCTAATCGCTGGGAGAAGAAATTAATTGGAATTTTCTGAGAGATGATATTGGGTGATTGCTGAGAGCACCCAGTGCTATTTGTAAATGTGTTTAGACAAGTTCTTCCGTTTGGGTATTGTGTCAGTGGGAGGATTTTGGTTGGTGAGGACTTGCAGTTTCGGTCTCAGGGAATACAGTGGTTCAAAGCAGTGGTTATTGTCAACATTTGTCACTATTTGTTGTTGAACCTAATGCCTCACTGTATCTAATTTTGTCAATACCCAGTGCAAGGTTGGTCTCATAAAAGTCCACTTATTTCTTGAGCATTTTAATTACATGGAGACTTTCTCCACTCAAGGCTGGGACAGCCCCAGGTGCTCTGCATGGGGCAGAGGATTTTGCAAAGCTGGGAATTTACTTTTCTTAGAGCATAATTCCCCTGTACTCAGCATTGGTGAGGCAACACTTTGAATACAGTGTTCAGTTTTGCGCCCCTCACTAAAAGAAAGACATTGGGGTCCTGGAGCTTGTTCAGAGAAGGGCAACAAAGCTGGTGAAGGGTCTGGAGTGCAAATCAAGCAGTGGCTGAGGGAGCTGGGGGTGTTTAGCCTGGAGAAGAAGAGGCTGAGGGAGAGACCTTATTACCACCTACAATTACCTGAAAGGAGGTTGAAAAGAGGTGGGTGTTGGTCTCCTCTCCAAAGTGACAGGTGACAGGACAAAGGGGAATGGACTCAAGTTTTGCCAGGGCGGATTCAGATTAGACATTAGGAAAAAGATCTTCACTGAAAGGGTTATCAGGCATACCCAGGATGGTGGTTGAGTCATCATCCCTGGATGTATTTAAAAGATGGGCAGATGAGGTGCTTAGGGATATGGTTTAGTAAAGGATAGGTACGGCTGGACTCAATCTCAAAGGTCTTATCCAACCTAGGGATTCTGTGATAATCTGACTCAATCGTGAGATGCTCTGTGTTTCTGCTAGTTCTTCTATGGGCACATCAGGGACGCTTATCAAGGTCTTGATAAGCCTACCAAACCACAGAGTAAATTTTTTTTACCCCTTTGGCACTAAGATTTTTTACTAGTTTTAAGTAAAATTGGCAATAGAAGGGGAAAATTACATTTTTATTGCAGCCACTATTACTGGGCAACCTGGGAATTTCCAGGAGAGAGGTACTTGTTGATAGGCCATGTAGGAGGACTTTAAAGAGAGGAAGAACTCCTAGGATTTATTAATTTAGGTTGGGTTGGAAAAGGTATTTTGCAAAAGATTGAAGCTGCTCTATATGATGAGGTGGATTTTAACCTAAATATGTGAAGGCCATTCAGACAGAGTAGTACATGTGTTGGGTTATAGCCTGGCTTATATAGGTCTTGCATAGAAACTGGCTTTGTTTAGGGTTTGAAAACAACTTTATCTTTTTCCTTAGGGGAAAGTGGTTGTTTGAAGTGTTGGTAAAATGTCCTGCAGAGCTCTCTTTGATGCCTGGATTTCAGCACTTTCAATGTACATTGGTTATTTGCTATACCTACATCAAACTTGGACCTGCCAAACAACTTTGATTTATACTTGGGTACTATTTTTCTAGGAAACCTGAATTCTTTTGTTTCTCTTCAGGAGTGTAAACTTAGTAAATCTCTCAGTTTTCAATATTCTCAACAACTTAGGCTTTCACCCTAAGTATTAAAACCTGAAGTAGTTGAAGATGGTGGTCATGTTGGTTGCGATGGAGAGCTTAAGGAGAAAGGTGCCTTGTTCACTACTTGATCTCCATTTTAGACGTTGAAGCTCTTGTTCTTCCTGAAATCAAGATCAATATACGTCTGCAATTCTGTGTGTGTTGTCCAAATTGCTTTTAAATCAAGGTGTTAGTTTGGGGGTGGGGCAATATTTATTAGTCCACAGTGATCTAAGTTGATACATTAGGGAGGAGATTCTCCCCCTCCACTCTGCTCTCATGAGACCCCACCTGGAGTATTGTGTCCAGTTCTGGAGTCCCCAACATAAGGACATGGAACTCTTGGAAAAGATCCAGAGGGGGCCATAAAGATGATCAGAGGGCTGGGGCACCTCTCCTACAAAGGCTGAGATAGTTGGGGTGGTTCAGCCTGCAGAAGAGAAGGCTCTGGCGAGACCTTATAGCAGCCTTCCAGTACCTGAAGGGGCTACAGGAAAACTGGAGAGGGACTTTTTAGAAGGGCATGCAGTGATAGAATGAGGGGGGATGGTTTTAAATTGGAAGGGGGCAGATTTAGATGGGATATTAGGACAAAATTTTTCACTACGAGAGTGGTGAGACCCTGGCACAGGTTGCCCAGGGAGGTGGTGGATGTCCCTTCCCTGGAGGTGTTCAAGGCCAGGTTGAACAGAGCCTCGAGCAGCCTGGTCTAGTGAGAGGTGTCTCTGCCCATGGCAGGGTTGTTGGAACTTGATGATCTTTAAGATCCCTTCCAGCCCAAAGCATTCTATTATTCTATGATTTCACCTCCCATTTGAAAGTGGCTGAGACATTGTGTGGGTCTCCCATTCTTTGGGAGAAATACTTTTATTTTCTGCTGATCTATGTGATGAACCATGCAGGGAATTAGAGCCAGCTTCCTTTTTAGGAGACCATGTATCTTCTGGAGCTCATTTTGGAGATTGGGTGTTGGAGGTAGGTGAGAAATGAGATCTGACAGCTTCTTCCTGCTCCTGCTGCCTAAAACAGGGCTGTGCCAGGGGCATAGACAAGTCGCTGGTGTCACTGGGACAGCCTGTCAATGGCCAAGAGGGTGGACTAGCCAGAACCCTTCATGCTAGTTTTACAGGTATAGGTTAGCAATTTTTTTAAATTTCTGTGGCATTTCCTTCAGTTCAAAAGCCATGTATTAATTTCCTAATCCGTCAAAAATGCTATTTAAACCTGTTCTCTCCAGCCTTCCTAATGTTACATGATGTTATGTGATACAGAAGCACAAAGGGGTTGCCCAGATGGGTTGTAGCTCCTACAGGTGAGACCTAGCACTTACAAGTGTTATTTAGTTGAACTCAATGATCCCGTTAAGTTCTTGGTGAGAAAAAGGGGGTTATAAAAGAAAATAGATGAATACATGGGTTTTTTTGTGGTAAAGTTTTTATCCATGCTGCAGGAGTTTGTAACAAATCAATTAGACTTTATTTTTTTTAATTCCCAACTATTAGTGCATCTCCATAATTGTGTCAATTGCAAATCCCTGGGTATTATTAAAAAGAAAGGTGCTCCTGATCATGAAAACTCTCATTTGATACTGTACAAGAGACCAGAAGCTGGCCCTTGTCCGAGGCAAGGATCTGAGAGTTAACAGGTTGGTGTTAGGCAGAATTTGCAAGAGGGGAGAAAGAAATAAAGGTTGAGAGGTCAGTGGGTGGGCTGCTCTGAGGTGCTGGAAATGGTCGGAATAGGCTGTACCTGCCTCAAGGCTGTTGAGCAATGCTCCAGGGACTTTGACATGCTAATTGAGCTGGTTCTCTAACTTTATTTTTTTATTTTTCCTCCTCCTCTTCGTGTTAATGAAGTAAATGTAAGGGAAAATTGAGTTTATGTAAAACGTCCATGACTTTCCCTTGCTTGTACATATTTTGAGTTTGTTTCCTCTTAAAGGATTTTGGTTAAGGACCTGTTCCTCTTTCCCTGAGAAAGCAATTACAGCTTTTCTTTTTTTTTTCCTGCTGGACACATTTTTCAGTAAATATAATGCCATCACTAAATTCAGAGTTGAAAGTCCACTCTAAAGACTTGGAACTTTTATTTTACAAGTATTTTAATACTTACAGGAGTTAAACCCCATCTACAAGAGATAGTGAAATTAAAGCCATAAATATTAATGGAAGAATTAATACTTGCCTCTTAAGGAAACCTTCAGTCTTTCAGATGTGTTGCATATGCAGGAAAAAAAAAACACCACGCTTTTTTATCACTTTATAACTTATTTTCTGAGGAAGGAAGTGCTCTTAGTGGAGCACTTAACTGTCTTCTGATAAGCACATGAGTGTTTGGGCCACAAACTTGGCTTGCTCTCCACATCCTCATGGACATCCCTGCATTGCTAAGGATGCACCCCCATACTGGTTTAGACTGGGAAAACGTTTTCTTGTGTAGGAAGATGGGATATTAGGAGGCCGAGGGTTTATTCAAGAGGTGATAAAGCAGCTCTTGCTCTGTGCAGAAGTACCTTAAGGGCCCAGCCTTGCGTTATAAAACAAAGGGCTAGTTAGTGTGACAAACACTCTAAATTTTGTAGCATTTAGAATTCATCGAAGCTGAGCTTTTGTCCCCATTTGCCATCGCTTATAAAATATACATTTGTGGCTCTCTGTTCCCAACAGTAATTTCTTTCCTTTATCATTGCCTGTTTTCTTGAGCACCGACTCTCAGACTTTGATGCCAAACTGGGACCTGGATGCCTTAGCTTATAACTCTCTCTTTTTTTTACCCCCTCTGCACTCACAGACCACTTGTAACCATGAGCTTTTCTGCCTGGTTATCTCAACCTTGGCAGGTAATACAGATGTATTTCTGCAGCCTGCGTTTATATTCGGGTTTTTCCAATTTGATGCTGGATTTTTACAGCTCTGGTTTTCTCATGAGAAGAAAATATATGGCTAGTTAATATAATCTGGTCAACTCTTCCAGCTAAGTATTAATTTCTGTGTTTTGCTTTAATTTTCTCGTGGCCTGAAGGAGCTGTATCTTAAGAAGTGTGCTCAAAAACCTATGTGATGCTTAGGTTTCAGTGAAGTCTCTGAGATATTAAATTAGCTTTCATCACTGAACTTTGGTGTTGCCTCTGAAAATATTTTGCCCACAGTCCCTTTCTCTTAGGAGAAAAATCTAAAACCAAAGAGATTCCAGTTCTAACCCCAAATCTGGGCTGTTAGCACTAGTTGCATAGGTTTTTTTATCAATTTTGACTGCAGAGGTGAGATAGAAATATTTACTACCTATTTTAAAGGCATTCTAGAAATTCTTTCCCCAGTGCATACAGGGCTTTGAAGTTAGAATTTAAGAAGATGCCAACAAATTGTTGTTCTCCCCATCAGAAGGATGCCCTTCAACAGTCAGACTTCTTACAGCTTGCTAAAGCTCAGCCCTCAAATTTAATCTTGCAAACGCAAGTCCAGAAGCAGCAGTGGGGTCAATCTGAAGCTAGTAAAAACACATTTAACTTGTTTGCTTTACAAATTTTCTTTACTGTGATTTTTTTTTTCATTCAAATATTATTTGTTCATGTGTACCACTGCGTCATTGTAAAGTTATGGGTATTGTTGCTTTTTCTATTATTGTTCTTGGACTGGTTTTCTCTAGATGAAGTGGAACTTGTGCTACTTAAAATACGAGTCATCTGTACCGTGAATATGTGCAACATTTGCCAAAGCACTTCTTCAGATGGCTGAAGAGAGACAGACTGCTACCTTTTATACATGGCCAGCTAAAAGCAGGAGCCTTGTAATTATTATTTGCATGTGCCATAAGTGAGTGCTTATGTACTTTGCCTGCTTTGCACAGGGCTTTCAGTCTAAACGGACAGAAATAATTTGGTTAGAAAGGCGTAGCACACGGATGACTTGTTTTGTGTTAGAAAAGGAGGATTTAAGAGGAAGAGCATTGTTAGAGGAGGGGGAAAGACAGGTTGACTCAAGCAAGAAGAATTGTGGCAAGGCCAGGTGGAATTAGCTGTGAAAGAAATGGGCTGAAATCCATCAAGATGATGATGCAGGCCGCAGGAAGGGCATGGGGAGAGGTGCTGATGAGGAGGAGGTCAAGCAGAATGAAAGCTGTGCATGTTTGGTGCTCAAGGAAGGACTAGAGGAACAAGATTTTAATGTTGGAAGAAGGTCTTGTGGTATTTTGAATGAGATTAGGGCCTAGGGGGGAAAGAAGGCAAAAAAAAAAAAAAAAGACAAAACATTAGGCAAGAGATGCTAAAGAAAGAGACAGCTTCAGATCCTTCAAAACTCAATTTGTTGTTCTTCCATTCCTTGGGTGGGAAGGTCAGGAGGACCCTTGGATGGGAATCAGATATGGCAGCAGGACTGGGAGTCCATGCGAAGTGGTTGGTGCAGTTGTGACTGGTGGCTAAGAACAAGAAATCACCTTTTTGGGAAGAAGCTTTTGTCATGCTGAGTGTGGTATTTGGCCAGAAGTTGAGAGTCAGCTCTAAGGCAGTACAGGCTGAAAATTGCACAAAAAGCGTATAAGCAGTAGTGGTTCAATCTATGATGAATATAGGTTGCCTGTACCTTTTGACCAATGTTTTCAATCATTATATTTTTGGTTGCCCACAAGATCTCCCTTAAGATAATACTGGTTCCAGTGACTTATAAAATCAGATCTTTCCAAGAGTCTCAACCTGAACGCTCAAAAATGTGCGTCCTCAAAATCTTCTATCCAGAAACACCCCACATAAGTAAAACTGCTTACTTTGTGTCCTCCAGGCTTTTATTTTTCCCTCCTCTTCCCCCTTGTGCACCCGGAAATAGGAAAAACGCTGTGGGTTTTGTATCTGTTGGAGCCCATTCAGGATCAGGGCAGCCCACAAATTCAGTCTTCCTGACCCACCTTCTCTGGGCCCTTTTCTGAAGACTGACATGATAGCAGTCATTAATTGTGATTCTGACAGATAAATTTATATTTTACTTTATTAATTCTCTGAAGAGTCTGAAGAGTATTAATTACTAACATGCTGCCATGACGTTCTGATTTTATTTACCCAGATTTATTTTTCTTTAGGATGGTGTTAGCCCCTACAGCCTAACTACATGTGTTTTAAAGAAATAACCTAATTAATTGCATGCTATAGTTGACTTAGATATCCTTCCTTTTTCTTAGGACAGTTAATTTTCATTAATATCCCCATATCCCCAGTTTTCCCAAAGCAAGGAGCTGTTTTCCTCAGATGCAGCAGATATATGTACATAAGCCTTTACTTATTTCTTTTCATATTAGGAGGCTGTTACCAATTTGTAAGTGGCACCAAAAATGTTGAGCATAAAGAAAAATAAGCAATGAAATACCCTTGTAAGGAAACGTCTCAAGCTTATCCAAATTCTAGGATTCTGATTAATTCCTCTGTTTTAACTCCAGTCCAGTTGCTCATACCTACTTGGGGATTAAAAGATCTGGGGCTTTGTACTTTAGTGTAGCCTCAAACAGCAGTCGAACCAGAGCACGGGGAAGTTGATGGGGAGGTTTTGTCACGGATTGGCGATGGGTTGCAGGAGGTCTGATGCCTGCAGCTTGCTGCAGGGGCTTGATTTAAAAAAAGAAACCAGCATAAAGATGTTGGGTGGGAAGCTCTGAGCCTTCCTCTGCCTCTGCTTGTTATTGAGTTGATGCTTGTGGAATTTGCAGGGGCCAGAGCATCCCTGAAGGAAATGCCAGGGTATGGGGGACCAAGGCTGACTGTTATCTTTATTTAAAACATACCAGTGTTTACTTTTTTTTGGATAATGTATGAATGCATATTGATTTTGATGGGGTAATAAAAGGGATGAAGCTATCCTATTAAGTTTAGAGGCAAGCTTTGATAAACTGTGACATAAATTTAGCAAGCAATATTCCACAAAATAAGGTGGAAAAAGATGGATTAAACTCCTATAATAAAAAGAGAAAAGCAAAAATTATTTGTTGAATAAACCCCTTGCTAGCAATGCTGGAAAATTACCAAAATCAGCCCCCCAGAAAACCCCAAACCCAAGGAAAAGAATTATTTTTACAACAGACATATTATTGCAGTTTAGTTCACGTACCATATTCTCTGTTGAAAATTCCTCTGTCTGGTTTACTTAGTATAAATGGATTTAGGCTGTGAGGATAATTCATCTGGGCAAAAGCTGGCACTAGCACAGTAAGGAGAAAAATGAGCAAGTCATAAACAGTTCCATTTTAATTATTATATTCCTTGACACAGGACAATTTTTAAATCACAGCCAGTGTCTGACTGGGATAAAATGGGTCCTGGATTATGTTCTCATAAGCGTTATCCAGCCAAACCGCCAAACTATCTGTTGAAGAAGAGTCTCAGATTCTGTTGGTTCATCTTAATTTATGTTCTGCTGTGATTTTTTTTTCTTACAGACACACTATGAAAGTGGAGAGTATATTATACGGCAAGGTGCTCGAGGGGACACTTTCTTTATAATCAGCAAAGGAAAGGTAAGTTGACACCCTTCTCAGGCGACGACTGTGATGATGCGCTCTCTAAATTCAGTGCCAGCCAGTGCTTTCTCTGTCCTCTCCCTGAGGCGCAAATGTTGCAACACTTGACATTTAATTAAACTTCTTGGCGCTGTATCAGTAGAGAAGAGTGGCCTGAAGGGAAAAAAAAAAGCAGATCTCATGCTGTTTTACACATGTGTTCACAGTGAACACTTTGGGGTTGAAACCAGTTGTTGAGTCTCTCGGTAAATGACCAAAGCGCTCAATATTTTTAAAACATTTTTAAGCGGTATGCGTTACAACACTCAACGTTTTCTTTACTGAATATCTTTCTTACAAGGCTGATGTCCAGACTTCATTCCCATGGCTATCTCTTCTCAGCTTCTCCAAATTAAATAATAGGAAGCCAGAGAAGTCTGAGCACTCTCCTTGGGGAAGAAAAAAGGTCCAAGTTTATGTTCTACTGCTCACAGGGAAAATCTGCTATTTGACCTCTTTTCCTGTAAAATCCTGATGGGACTTTATAGAATGAGATTTTTGCTTCCATTCAACTTCATCTTTTTAGCTGGCCTGATACAATTACACTTGAGAAACACTTGGCTTCTTTCCATGTAGCAGGATGGAGATATTCAAGGGAATACACAGTGATTTCCCGCTGCAGATGAGATGGGATGCATTTAAAGCAAACACAACTGGATAAATATGCTTGAAAGTAGGCCAACCCCCACCTACTGGTTCATGGCTCTGATTTTTGCACATATTCACGTTGGCCTTGCATAAATAAGGGTAGCAAAACCCCCAATGGCATCCATAGAGGAAGACTGTGGGTCTTGTACACACTGTTGGGTTGTTTCCCGAGGCAGCTGCTAGATCTTGGTATTCATAGTAGATTTTTCACTGTCATCTTTTGCTCTCTCTATCTCTGGGAGCTAGTCCTCATCAGAATTAAAAAAGTCTTTTTCAAATTAATAAGATACAGACAAATTTCTGAAATGACAATAACCACAGATCGCAGAAAGCCAAGTTTGATGATATTCCCTTGTGCCTTTTTGCTTCCCTCCACTCAGAAGTAATAATTCTCCTTTTCCCAGAAGGACATCCGTCTTGCATGCTTAAAATCCTTTCTTTTTTTCCTTTCTTCCCCCTTTTTAATTTGCAAAAATAATGGGAACATGCACCTCCCTCCCTCATCAAGTGTTTGAAACCCTCCTTGCCATGTTGGCCAGCCTGTCGGTAAAGATGCTTTTGCTCTGCTTGGTTGAGTGGATCCCATCCCTTCCTAGCAGTCCTGAAACTCTGATGAGAGTCCCTTGGTTGTAAAAGCCAAATCCCTGTTGCTGACACCAGCTGGGCAGCCAGTTGTTGACCTTGTACCTCCTCAAGCCCTTGGAGGATGGAGGAGAAAGCCACCCGTCCTCTTGGCCATTGCTCCAGAGCCCTGTAGTCCTGCTTTAGATGCTCTTTGCTTTTTTCCTTGGCCTTTGCTATTTTATCTTACTGTGACAGCTGAAACAGGGAACCAAAATAAAATAACCTTACTGAGAAATTCCCAGACCCTCGGCTGGATCCTGGGGGCTTGACAGAAATTCCCTCCAGAGACAGTTAAATTCTTCCCAGTTTTCTCCTCCAACCTTCCTGATTGGCAAAAGGGGTATCAGTGGTTGACAGAACATGGACAGGGTTAGAGAATGTTTTGTTTCAATGCCTGTATTGGGACATAAGAGCTACACAGTGGGTGTAACAACATCCCCATGATGAGGATGCAGCTCAGAACAGGAGGAGTAACGTCTCAGCAGTAAAGCATGGAATAAATAGCAATGAAATACAGAATTAATAAATCCACATATGCTGCCTGGGAATTTCTGAAGCCGGGGCAAGTAATGTCCCATGCTAAAACCAACCCAGGCAGCTTAATAAGCCTCTCGTATACCTGGAACCTCTTACGTACTTTCTGCAGTCAGCAGTATCGTGTAAGCGCTATCAGTGAAAGCTGCTTATAAAAGCTGCCTTTAGAGGGTCTGTGGTGACAGTCAAGTGAACAGAGAAGGTTATTTACATTTCTGAGCCCAGCACTTATTGCAGAAATGCTTAGGAAGACTTCTGCTCAATTTTCTTTCATCCCATGCACAGTTCTCTCAGGAGCAAAAGCCTTTTCCCCATTTTTTTCCTCCATCAACTCTATCAACCATACTTGATCCCACTCCTGAGCTCATTTATCTGTTGAATAATAGGTCGGATGAAAACAGCTCAGTCCTTTCTGCTTGCCAAGTGTTGCTGCTGCCTGCCTGTGGCAGAGACAGCATGTGCCATGCTGTGCCATCATACACCATTTTCCCTTTAAAAGTCATGGTGTGGCACCAACTTAATGACGGATTGTGCAGGTTCTTCATTATGGAATTATCAGGGTTGAAAGCGACCTTTGGAGATCATCTAGTCCAACCCCGCTGCTGTGGCTATTCAAATAGCTTATTGCTTTGAACCACATAGAAATCAGACTCTGGTAATCATAGAATCATAGAATCGTAGGGGTTGGAAGGGACCTCAAGAGATCATCGGGTCCACCCCCCCTGCCAAAGCAGGCTCCCTAGGACATATCACTCAGATAGGCGTCCAGACGAGACTTGAATATCTCCAGAGAAGGAGACTCCACCACCTCCCTGGGCAGCCTGTCCCAGGGCTCTGTCACCCTCACTGTGAAAAAGTTCTTCCGCATGTTGGTGCGGAACTTCCTATGCTCCAACTTGCAGCCGTTGCCCCTTGTCCTATCCCCACAGACCACTGAAAAGGGGCTGGCTGATTCCCCCTGCATCCCCTGCTTAAGATAATTATATACTTTAATTAGGTCCCTCCTTAGTCTTCTCTTCTCAAGGCTGAAGAGTCCCAACTTACTCAGCCTATCCTCATAGGGGAGATGCTCCAGGCCCCTAATCATCTTCGTAGCCCTTCTTTGGACTCTCTCCAGGAGATCCCTGTCCTTTTTAAACCAAGGAGCCCAGAACTGGACACAATACTCCAGGTGGGGCCTGACCAGGGCAGAGTAGAGGGGGAGGATCACCTCCTTTGACCTGCTGGCTACACTCCTCCGGATGCACCCCAGGATCCCATTGGCTCGCCTAGCCACCATGGCACACTGCTGGCTCATGGCCAACCTGTCATCCACCAGGACCCCCAGGTCCTTCTCCACTGAGCTCTTCTTCAGCAGGTCATTCCCCAGTCTGTACTGATACAAATGGTTGTTCCTTCCCAGGTGCAAGACTTTACACTTGCTCTTGTTGAATTTCATTAGATTTCTCCCAGCCCAGCTCTCCAGCCTGTCCAGGTCTCTCTGGATGGCAGCGCAGTGTTCCTGCATGTCAGCCACTCCCAGCTTTGTATCATCGGCGTACTTGCTGAGGGTGGATGCTATTCCCTCATCAAGGTCGTCAATGAAGATATTAAACAGGACTGGACCCAACACCGATCCCTTAGGATCTGTGGAGGTCATGGAGAAAGAGCTTAAATATGTATTAATGTTCCTGTTGTTTGCCCAAGTATTGTGTTTGGGTTGTTTTTATATCAGCTACAAATCTTCCTGGCTCACCCATTACGCGTTCCCTACTCTCATCTGATCTTGGATGACTCACTGCAGATGTTAAATGTAGTGTGGTGTTGACTGAGCGCTTATCGATGACTCAAAGCCACTGGTTTTACCATCTGTAAATGTGATGGGAGGGAGTGCAGGCCACAACTGGAAGTGTAATGGTGAAATTCACCTGGAATGTCCCTAAATCTTGAAAGGATTTTGACTTTGTGGATTTGCATATGCAAAAGTTCTGATTAAAGCTCAACAGCCTGAAAAGGAGCAGCAGATAAATGATACCTTTCCTGTGTATGTGAGTTACCTCCAGAGAGTTGCTCATCCCAATTAAATTTGGGGTAACTCTGTCTTTGGCAATGCATGTCCCTCTCCCCTGACCATAGACAGAACCTGCACAGCAAGATTTACAGATGTTGGGAGAGGTAATCTCTCCCATGCAGGGGGTTGTATTTTACCTGCCATCTCTTACTATAAGAGGTAAGAGTTACGTCTGACAACAAGTAAAAGGACAAAGTCTTTCTCATAGAGGGACATCACATCAAGAGCATTCATCTTTCACAGAGCCCTTGGCATCTTTGGTATGTCATGCCATCCTCAGCACCCTCTGGATGCCAGGGGCTTTATCAGCTGGGATTTGTACCCCATACTGGCATGGGAAACCAGAGCTGAGGGTATTCAGATGATCAATTACTAATTTTCTTCTGAAATAATTTCAGAAAATAAAAAGGACTGCCCAGCGATAGGAAATCCTCACTCGCAGTTATGAAGCCATCTTTCTCTTGTTGCAGTGCCAGCTTCTTCAGCTTAGGCTTACGCCTGGTTACCCTGGCCCTGGTGCATGATCTTGCCCTAGGTTGAACGTCAGCTTTCCATCAGCAGTAATTGCTTTTCTATTTCACTGCAAATATAAAGAAATAAAAACTAGGATGGTATCTCCCTTTATTCTCACATGAAAATAATTTTTTGATTTTTTTGCTCCAGCTAGAGTTAACCCCTCCCTCAATTTGGGAGTTAGTAAAAAGGAGAGGAGACATCCTTCATCCTGTAATGCTCCCAACTTCTCATTTCAGTTATGATGAAATTGAGATTATTTCTGTTACTCCTGTTCTTTAACTTAACAATGCAAGAAATCATTTGGAACAAAGGTAATCAAAGCTTATCAAAGGACTGTGAGAGCTGGGCTGGTTCAGCCTGGAGAAGAGAAACCTGCTTCTGGGGAGGCCTCCAAGCCCCTTCCAGTCCCTCAAGGGGCTCCAGGAAAGCTGGAGAGGGGCTGGTAACAAGGGAAGGGAGGGACAGAACAGGGGAATGGCCTTCAGCTGCAGGAGGGCAGCTAGAGAGAAGCTGGGAGGCAGAAATCCTTCCTTGGGAAGGTGAGAAGGCCCTGGCACAGGGTGCCCAGAGAAGCTGTGGCTGCCCCTGGTCCCTGGAAGGGTTCAAGGCCATGTTGGATGGGGCTTTGGGCACCCTGGGCTGGTGGGGGGTGTTCCCTGCCCATGGCGCAGGGGTGGCACTGGGGGAACTCGGGGGTCCCTTTGTGTCTTTTGAGGTCCTTTCCCACTGAAACTGTTCTCTGATACAATTCTCTAAGTGTGCCATGCAGCTGTCTGATACACAGGAAATATTTGGAATCTTTTTCTGCTGCTGACTCCATGAGGACAACGGCTGTGCCTATGCAGCCAATGCCATGTTTAGAGTTAAAACCCTGAAAAAAACAGAAGTATTGTATTTTTGCAAGATGAGTAGACACCTTAGTGGAAAATAAATACTCATTTTCTTGTGTGGATGGTTGGTGATGCTGAGGGAAAAGTGCAAGACCCTGGAGAATTACATAGGTCCCAGAAGAGATACAGACTAGAGTTTTCCTGAGAGATCACGAATCCCTCTCTGAAAAAACAGGTTTTATTTGTTAATGAAAAGTTTTCTAAATACTGGGGGTGTTTGGTTTTTCAACAGGTGAATGTTACACGTGAAGACTCCCCCAGTGAAGATCCAGTCTTTCTCCGTACTCTAGGGAAGGGAGATTGGTTTGGAGAAAAAGCCCTTCAAGGGTAAGTGCTCTTTATGATGTAACTCTCACACTGAGATAACTTTTCAAGGGCTTTCATAGTCTTCAGAGGGCTCTTGCAATTTGTAAAGAGATTGGGGGTGGGTTTTGGAGTTGGGCGTTGTCACTTTGTGTTGTGTGTTGCAAGGAGGCTGCATGTTAATGGTACAATAAGGTTTGCCATGCAGTTGAGAGGCTAAAAGTAGGTCTTCCTGTGTTTGTAGGCATCAAAAAATAACTTATCTTTTCACGTTCTTCCCTGATTGTGCTTTTTAAGGCAAAAAAAATTGATATTTTGTAACTCTGGAGTATTTTTCATGTATGGTAAGAACATAACCATTGTTGTCTTGACAGGGTAGGTGGCTGAAGGCAGGGCAGTGGCAGTGGTTTCTAAATTGTCTTACTGTGTATGTATGATTTTAGTGGAAGTGGGAATTCTATGTGAGTGATTGGTTTTATATGAACATATTCCTCCTAGGATGAACTGAAAGAAGAGAAAACTGTAAATCCATCTTCAATAGGTGATTGTTATAAGAATACACTTTATTCCCATAGGGAAATTGAATAGGAATAAAACAGCACGTTACAGGGAGGAATCTAAGGCACCCATGCATCTTAATAGACAAAGACCTCATCCCATCCTGGGTGCTTGTCTGTGCATAAGAGCCATGGGGCTTCTTGTTGGTGTTGTGATGTTTTCAGTCCCTCCTTGATCAGTCTTCTTCCAAAAAGAAGCAGGCAGAAAATGTGCAGCCCAAATTTTGCATCGCTTCTGGCAGCCAGGGACACTTGTCCAGCAAAAAACTTGAGTCTTGCCCTTACAAATCTACACCTTAATAATATGACTATTAAATAAATGTCCATATTTTGGATATGTTTTAATATTAAGATGGAGGCGAACTATAATTTTAAGTTTTCTGCCAATACATACAAGATAAATACACTTTTTTCTTTATTTTTTAGAGCCTCACAGAAACTTGACTCTTAGAGCTGGTGTGTTTTAAGAACAGTGCCAAACATATCAGGACATCCACTCTAATAGTGAGAGCAGACAATGGTTTGCCGAACAAAATACTCTTTTGAAGAAAATTTGACTTGGGAAATAAAAGGGATTTCCTCTCCTGCCTCCCTAAACAGTTCTAGTGACGCACAGCACCACCATGCTGAGAATTTCTCAGCTTTTCAAATCCAGTATTTCAACTAACTGACTCAGACTGAGTTCAGTTAATTTACAATAAATACTATCTGCATATATTTGAATATTCAACTCATAATAAGTTTGATCTTCTGAAACTAACTGGAAATTTAATATTCAAGGGTATTCTCTCAACTTGGGAGGAAAGCATAATAAGGACATATTTTTTGTCCATACCTCAAGTACCATACCCCAGTTTGCCAATAAGCTCACTACTTCTGTAGCTAGATTTAAATTGGATAGTGTGAAAGTATCATAAAGTACCCAGCAGCTCGATAAATTGCAAATAAATCTCTTTCAGAACCCTATAAGATACTGCTGTTCAGCAACTTGGGAAACCTTTAGGCTGTTTCTGCTACTGCAAAATAGTTACGGCTGAGAGCTCAAGATAAAATCAAATTTTTGGTGTATTTTCTGGCCTTTTTCATCTTTGACTAATTTTTCAAAGCTTTTCGGTACTCGCTTCGAAGCGCTGAATGATGTGTTATTAAATCACGGTGTGATTTCGTATGTGTAGGATGTTAGTAGCAACTAAAAGACGTTTCTTCCTGACAACATAAAATAATAGCTACAGTATCCATTCAGCATAAGACAGATAACAAATGTTATCGGGCAGATAACAAATCCCTTCTAGTCTCTCTCAGAAATACATCTGCTGGCGCAGACATTGGGTGAGGATATACGTTACCCTGGTTTTCGCGCTGGTGCCAGATGGCACACATCATTTCACGGTATCCCGTTGCACACGAGGAGGAACAAAGCAAGTCGTGAAATGATCAGCCACATCATCTTACCGTAATTCTCAAGGCTCCCGACCATTACCCTGTTCTTTTACCTTCCTGGCTAATTGGCGCTGAGATGATTTACAGTAGAGCAATACATCATTTACAGTGTACTCATAATCCGGGGTGGGGGTTTTTGTGATGTTTTCTTAATTGAAAAGAAAACGGTTTATGAGGCTATTTACAGTAATTATTTCTATCAGTGGGGCAATAATGCATTCAAAGAAGCAAAGGAAGATCAGTGTGAGTCTGGGGCTCATGTACAAAAGCTAGGTAATAATTACAGTGTTCTGCCTGGATGGTGTTATGCAGCTGAATCCTTGCATGAGAGCATCTGTCCGAATCACACCACATCCTCTTCTGAAGATGTTTTTGGAGCAGGCATCCATCCATCTCCTTAGATGAAAAACATGATTTAAGCTGCAGTTGGACAGTCTTATGGAGCAGGATGGGGGAAGAAAAGAGCACAGAAAGACAAGTCTTTAGGAATACAAGTCTTTAGGAATAAAAGTCTTTTTCTGCTTCAGAACCCCCCAAAAAGAGGCCCATTTTGATCTATTGCCTCCTTTCTGTTACACCCATCTGTTACATCATATACTACACTTAGGCAGAGCTGTCGTTTTGGGGCTTCACCTAGTTTTGGGATCCAGTGGGACCTTCAGACCATGGAGTGATAAAGCAGTGGCCTATAGCAGAGGGCTGATGTTTTGGAGAGTGGAACTCGCGCTGGTGAGCAGAAGAGGCGTTTTGAATGAAATAGTCATCGTTTGGTTCATAACTGAACTGCCCAACTCTTGAGGTCCTGTGACCGGTATTTTCTGGTGAGTGCATTTGCTTTATAATGCCCTGAGTCTCCTGGGTAGTGGCAGGGGAGGAAGAATTTGGGAGAGCAGCTCAGGTTGAAACTGAGATAGGGCTTACTGTTGTCCCCACAATATCTATAGATGTACGTTGTGCATCTCTGTATAAATGTAAGTTGGGGGTAGTGTGTTGTACTGAAAAAAGTAATGGAAAGATAGATGCCATGCTTTGATTAAAATTTGCACAAGTAATATGAAACAGGTTTAGCAAAGATGTTTACCACACATCAAAAAGAAAACAGGAGCTTGTGTTAAAGATTTGGTTTTTTTAATTGCATTGCTTTGAAAAGAACATAGGAGGAGATAACTCCTTCAATGTGGCTAAGGCGGATGCTGGTGGGGCAACACAAGGTTATGGAAATACAGTTTTAATTTGACAGCAACTTAGTTTTCTTGTTTGTCTGTATGAGCTGTCACTGAAAATAATGGAATTATTTGGTTTTCCACAAAGAATTTATAAATCAACATGATTGACGATCATAAACCACACGGGTGCGTATTTGTGATGTTAAACCAAAGTGAAAGAGCAAAACACATCCCTGGCTGTGAACAAAACCACAGCTGGCAGGAGGAGATCTCAGCAACCAGCTCAAATGATTTTAGGGCATGGCAAGGGAAAAGGTGTGGGAATTTGGGAAGCCTGCCACTGAGGATTGTGGCAGGTTGACTCACAGACAGGACTGCAAGAGGAAGCTCCTGGTTGGTGCAGAGAGCCCCAGACAAAGCGTATCCGCTCTTCATCCTTCCATTTTGAAATTTAAAAATACACATTTCTTGTGTGTTTTTGGGTTGTTTGGGGTTTTTTAATGTTTGGTGTGTAAGGTAAAGAAGAAATTGCAGTCTTTGTGTCATGCCAGAGTGACAATTGAGCTATAATAACAGATCTATCTATAATTGGGTATTTTTTACCTTCACGATGACTTGAAAATGAGTATGGTGGTACCTGTCTCTCATGGGACATAACAGCAACTTCCTTCGAACAGAACCCATGCGATTTCCCATTTATATCTCTGTCTCTGAGGGCTCCAGTGTATTTTCTCAATGTTACAGAAACCATCTCACCTCTTAACTCTCAAAAATCCCTGGGGTACATTTTGCGCGCTGACAATTTTCAGGAGCAGTAAAACAGTTTATATCTGTACGGGTAGGAGTGTCAAAAGACAATTTCCTTCCTGACCATTCAAAACCTTTATTATACTATATTTCCTACTAAAAATAGTGTGAATTGCTGTGATGGATGTTGTCATCAGGCATCAGAATGTAGTAGCAAGGTGAAGGGAAATGTTAGTGTCTCTTCAAATCAGAATTACAGCTGGCCGTATCAGACCTTTCTGTATTCGTAAATTCATGTAGCAGCTGAATATAATGCTCTGAACCTTTTTAAAAGTCCAGTAGGAGGTGTCCGAGATGAGTATGAGACATCAATAAATAGGACGTTAGAGTATTGGTAATGCTATTGATTTGTTTAATTTGGTGGTTTGCAGGATTTCTTGGTTTGGTTTTTCTTTTGCTGCAGCCAGGGTTAGGAGTCAGACTCCAGAATTAATCCTTTTTATGAAATCTCTATAACTGTTGCAAGAAGTGCTGGGGTCCCTCTCATGTTGCTCTTCTCCCTGCTCTAATGCTGAACTTCTGTTGAGTTGCAATGATGCTTCTACTAAGCTGACCTTTACATTACTCCTTTTCCCAGATAAGAATCTAAAAATTCAGTTTTTCATTAAAAACTTAATTGCTAAGACCTGGATTCCAATTTAAGTACCCTGCATTGCTTCTCTAATATCTTCTTTCTTGTCCTTTCTATCGTCTTACCTGTATGGTTTCTTTTTTTCCCAGAAATTCTTTCCCCTGGTGCTCCCTAATACCTTTTGAAGGACTATAGGGATTTATTTACTCACTCCAGATGCCAGGGAAATAGGGCTGACTCTTAGAAGTCAGAAAATAGCTAACTTCGTAAATAGTAAAATGGAATTGCATGTTGGCATCTTTAAATATTTTCTGGTTTGCAAGACCCAGGCTCAGTGCCCTGCAAGCTTCATAGCTGCCTTGACTGTCCTGGGAAGCAAGAGTGCAGGCTGGAGCAGCTTTTACTTTATTTTTGCTTAGTTAGTTTGAATTTTAGTTAGTTTTATAAAGCGGATGCTCCTGCTCAGACCAGTCATCAATCTCGTGGTAAAACACGGCACTTTTCACACCCCTCACTGACAGAAGTTGCCTGTTCTTCCTTTCCATTTCACTGGCACAAACTTGTGTTTATTACAAATTACCCATTAGGAGGTATCAGACAAGTTTTCATCTACTATAACTGATTTAATTTCTCTCAGTCCTCTCTGTGCCTCAACAGTTATGTTCGGTCTTTGAGTGGAATTCAGTGAATACGAATCAGTTTTCATCTCCATTGAACAACTTGCTCAAAAATGTTGCGCTTCCACTGAAACCTTACCATCTGCTGACCTATTAACCGAATTGTCTTGAATTTTCTTAGGGAAAAAGAATGGGATGGACAATTGTAAATGTTTGTTGCCTAATGACTTACGTGTCCTGTAGGAAAATATAGTTTAATTTTTGTTTCTCCAGGAGGAAGTACTTGTCTTCCTGTTGAGCTCTTGGGAAAGAGGTGTTCCACCACCACAGAGTGTTGGGGGGTCTGGGGAGCAGCCAAATTAATGGTGTAAGAAAGCAAATGTGATCTCTGATGCAAAAGGGATGGGGAAATAGGCTGTGCCATCCTTTCTGGGAGAACTAGGGAAAGTTCAGTCATTTCTCCCACTCTTGGCCTTGGCAAAAAAACAAGAAAAAGACTTTTAACTTTGGCTTGTAGGAGGGAGCAGGTTGGGGAGCACTTTTTATCACCACTGCTTCTAAATAATGAGGCATCCTGTTAGTCTGGGTGTTTGCAGCCCTTCTTCTGCCCAGTACCCGCACTACAGTGTGCGTAGCTTACAGGCAGTGAGTCTGAAATACGGCCTCCGAGGAGTAGCCGGAAGTTACTTTATCCATTACATCAGCTGCTTTTTAGGTTTATTACAAGCATTAGGTGATCTTGAAAGGTATTTCAGCCTCTACATCTGTATTTCCCACTCTCTTCCCCTTCCCAGATAGATTGCTGTCCATGAAGTCAGGTCAGCCCTTGGGCGGTGGTGGCTGATGGGTGTTAACCCATTGCCCTGAGATGTGGGGGATGGCAAAAGCTTTAAAAGGTTTTGGAAAAGCTGTTGGCAAACCCCGAAACAAAATTCTCCCAGAGGCTTTGGAGGGTAAAAGCACAAAAGCCCGGACAGCTGGAAGCTAAGAGGTAAAGTGACACTGAGATGGTGTCACCATATGGTTCCCCATGGGTAGGCTTTCTTCCTGCAGGCGCCTGGCCCCCACTCAGGCTGGAAGCGGTGGCCAGGTGGACCTTAGGTCTGACAGATCGCCTAAAGGCACATCACAGCAGTAATGAAATGTTACTAAAACGTCTCCCTGTTCTGTCCGGGCTGTCTTCGGGTGTGTGGGTGCTCTGGTCTCAAAGCCCTCAGGGTATTGCTCTACTACAAAGATATTTTATGATACTGCTGTTGCAAAGTAAATCATAAAATCTTCATTGGGGCCTTTGTGATTTGTTCAATTAGGTTATTGCAAGCACGTATTGATCGCTGATGTAGTTGCTTCACTTTCTCCAAGTATGTGTTTGTTTCCTCGTAATATTGGCTTGTTTTGTGTTGGCTTGCAAAGGAGCTTGTGGCAAGCATCTTCAGTTAGTTGCCAAAAGCTCTTGATGTTCTGGGAAGTTCCCTGGCAGGGAAGAGGCTCCCAATAGAGGGACTTGCCCAAAGCCTTTAAAGTGAGCTGGCAGGTTTGCCCAAGTGGTTGTTAGGGGTGCTCCAACTCACAAAAATGCACCTATGCCTTCATCGCCCAGCAAAAATAAGCCTCGTTTATTTGGAGCTGTGTTGACTTCAGCCATCCCATGTGTCAGAAAACAGGGGGGAAAAGGACCCAGAGGGACAGTGAGATGTGTTGGCTCTACCAGTACCCTGCCTTTGAGCGTGCTACGTTGTGACTACTAAGGTGAATGCTACCTTACATCTTTCCATCAGGATTTAATTGCTATTATTGACTTGTTTTAAATAAGCATTGGATCACACTGGGTGAAACCAAAGGTACATCTAGCCTGGTGAACTATCATTTTCAGCAGCCAAAGTCAGTTGCTGAAGAGCATCCTGCACCCAGAGCTGGTGGCTTTATACTTTATAATCCTTGGTAGGTTGTATATTTAATTCTCAAACATTTTACAAGCAGTTCTAAAATTCAAGACCTTCTGTGGTGATTTGTTCCACGGTTTAAGGGTGCAGGATGAGAAGAAATTCCAGGTTTAATGTGGGTTGGGTTTTTTTTTTCAGATGGGCCATCTGCTCCTTTTTTAAGACGCCTCCAGGTTCTCAGATGTGCAGTTGACTTCTTGATTTGCAGAGAGCCCAAGAGTCTGTCGTCCAAGATGTGGCAAAAAGATATTTAGTGTGAAAACAAATAATAGTTCTTCTTTACTGTTTTTACAATTTCTAGCATCTTAAATGACTTGATAAGATCTCAGTTCTACTTTTTCTTTAACAAAATACTGATGTGTCCAGTTCTGGAGTCCCCGATGTAAGAAGGACATGGAACTGTTGAAATGGGTCCAGAGGAGACCGTGAAGATGATTAGAGGGCTGGAGCACCTCTCTTAGAAAGACAGGCTGAGAGAATTTGGCTTGTTCGGGCTGGAGAAAGAGGAGGCTCCGGGAAAATCTTAGTGGCCTTCCAGTACCTGAAGAGGCTACAGGAAAGCTGGGGCAGGGGGGAGCTTTTTAGAAGGGCATGCAGTGATAGGACAAGGGGGAATGGTTTTAAATTGGAAGGGGGTAGATTTAGGTGGGATATTGGGAGAAAATCCTTTGCTATTTGGGTGGTGAGACACTGGCACAGGTTGTCCAGGGAGATGGTGCCTGCCCCTTCCCTGGAGGTGTTCAAGGCATGGTTGGATGGGGCCTTAAGCAGCCTGGTCTAGTGAGAGGTATCCCTGCCCATGGCAGGGGGTTGGAACTTGATCTTTAAGGTCTCTTCCAGCCCTGACCATTCTGTGATTCTTTGATTCTTTATAAAGATATTTGGAACTTGATATTAAGGTATAAAGACACTTGGAGCTAACCAACTGTGGTATCATTCTGTATTTTGACAAGCAGCTGTTCGATCAATAAATTGGGGTGGGTGGGGGTGGGTTACCAACTTGCGTGCTGGTGGTATGGAAAGCTGGTCACATCTTAGTTAAGCCTTCCCAAAAAGCTGTGCAGCTTTTCGGATTTGCTCCATGTGGCAAGTTAAGCAAGAGCGGCGCTTCCAGGCTTGAATAGACAGAGGGTTTCTTCAGGGCTGAAGCAATACTGCAAGGAGAGCAATTGCAAAAAATCATGCCCACAAAGGCTCGTTCAGCGTCTGTGTGTAGATGATCACTTAACTTCAGCCCTACTTGAGCTTTTTAAGTAGTAAGACGATGAATTGGGGGTTTTCAGCTGCTTGATTTCCCCCATTGTCAAATATCTTGGTTCCAAATTTCTTGAATTTCAAGGCAATTGACTGGGAAATGAGATGCAGCTTTATTTTATAATAACACTGAACAAAACCCGTTGCAGTCGAGCGACAGTAAACATGGCATTCAGAAGGGAAAACAAATGATTATGTACTTAAGCCAGATCAGCGAGCGCTGGAGTCGGAGTCTCTCGTGCCATATCAATCGCCTGCCTCACGCCACATTCTGAGCGGCCGCTTGGCGTTTCACAAGCCCGTTTATGTAAAACACGCAATCATGAAAACGCATCCGGTACCAAAGGAGTGGAGACAATCGTATCAATAGAAGGCTTGGACATAAAATTTGCCTTTAATTTATTAAGAGAAAAAGAAAACAAATATCTGGGCAGGGTTTTTTTCCTCTCTACCAAGCAAAAAATAGCTGTTAGGAGACAATTAGCAGTAAACTCAGAATTTTACTACTTCAACAAAAGGTCCATAAATAAACTTGCTCCAGATTCTACAGGGGAGTTATGCTCAGAGCCAACTTCATGAGTCAAGTGTAGTTCATAATCACGTTGTTTTGAGTCTTATAATAATCATTAGTTTATAAGATCATGGCTTATTAATAGATCTGGCTTTCTTACGACTGAATCATAGCATGGGAAACTCTGACTGTATATTTGCTTTCCTTTGAGGATGCAGTCCTACAGAGCAAGTACAATACTCCTCCCGCTGAGTTTAAAATATATGTAATGTTGAGCAATGGGATTGTGCCAGATGGAGGAAAGCAGGATTACAGGGGCTGTATAGTGACAAATATATTTGCTTACATTGACTGCAGTGAATGTCTCTGGATTTATTTTTTTTTCCCTGATGTCTTTTTTCACCTGAGTGTTATACCGGAGCTTGAAAGAAATCCCGTTGCTGAAATAGGTGATGCATAGGAAATACCACGGAGGTGTCATATTGTTGGTTTTTATTAGATAACAAAGCCACTAGAGCACTGTTCACCTGAAAGTACATGTTGTTCTTACAAAGTTTTTTAAAATACCACAGTTTTTCAGGGTGTATCCTCTTGTAAAAACCGTTGTGAGTGAAACCTGTTAGTGATAGAAATGATTGCCAAGGTCAGATTTGGTAGTTGCTTGCTTCAAAGAGGATAAATCTGAGATTGTGGTTTGCTTTTCTCATTTGGAGGATGTGAAATAACCTGGAAGGGCTGAAGGATTCTTCTGGTGCTGTCTGAATCCTCCAAATTCCCTCATTTTGCTTCTTTTTATGATTTTTTTTTCAGACAAAACATGTACAAGTCAACAGACAACAACAAAGAAAAAATCCCTGTTTAACTTCTGTCCTGCAGCAACTTGCAGTGTTTGGTGTTTTTTACATTCTTAAACAATAAGACTTTTATGTCAACATGTTTCTGTCAACAATAGATGTCAACAATTGAATCAAAACTGTATTTTAAAATTTTAAAGTTACCATGCTTTTGTCAAAATGCCAGAGAGCTGGTGTGTGACAAATGCTTCTCCTTGGGGAAGAGGGGGAGGGAGGCAAATCCATAATAAATGTGTTAATAGGGAGATGACAAAAACATCCCTGCAGAAGACCTCCAGAGGAAATCAGACACTTTCCTGGTAAAACTCTTCCATGCCAGTACTCCCTAGCTCTGTTCAAGTTTGTAAGCGTTAAGTGGAACTGAAAAATATACGACTGGATTACAATTTTTTGGACTCCCTTTAAATAAATAAATAAATTAAGATGGTACCCAGGGCACTAGAGGCAGGAGTATGAATTACTGTTGGGGATGCTGTGTGTAAACTTTCAGCCTGCCAGCTGCTCTACATAACTACTACTTGCAATGCAGAATGCATGTTAGTTACCACTCAGTGCAGCTTTGCAATAATATGTAATTGAGGGGGGGAAGAGCAAAAAATACCTTGTTTGGAGGTTTTTTCTTAACTCCTCTATCATTTATGTAGTTCCACACGCATCCTTGAGTGTCATCACTGCTTATGGCTGCTTTCCAAATAGGGCTTTAATTTATAGACAAACTTACCTATGGCATGGCATGATTTGGCTCCTCTTCAAATGTTCTTTTTGTACCCAGGATGGATTTGGTCTTGTGTGTCAGGCTTGTAACACCACATAAAATAACTATCACTTCTAAATTTTTCCGGCATAGAAAACTGAAGGATTATTTTGCAAGGATGGATGTAACCCGGCATTGGGGTGCAATGCCCTTGTCATTTTGTGGTCATTACAAGGCACCATCACAAGATGAAACAGTTAATATTAAGCCTTGTGATTTAACAAGAGTAGAACGTTTCTTATAGAAGCATGTTTAAGTAATTACATCTCTTACAAATATAAAGTATTTTTGTGGCTTTCATTTTGCACACTGAGTAAAATGGAAAGGGTAAGCCACCTAAATTAGCTAAGGATTTTAACACAATCATTATTTTGCCATAATGTAGTAAATTAGGGCCCCATCCTCAGAAGATGTCAGTGCAAGTTTGCATTTAGTTCCTGTTTCTTAATAACCTGTTTTCTTAATCATGTGCTCAAATAAATGAAAGAGTCATCATTTGTTCTGTCATCCATGTTATTCAGCAGGGAAAAGGAGTCCTCACCTTTATAAGCTTGATGTTTTTAAGAGGACTTAATATGCAATGTGTCTTCCTTCAATGACTTCATTCCCTTTTTGAGCTCTCCCAAGCCTGACATGCCTCAGCCCTGGCGGCTGGCTCTTGCATATCTCCTACGTGTGCAGCATTACCAGAATCCTGATGACGTTGGTTTTGCTCGTGGTAACACAGTAGGTTATGAGTTCAGAAGAGATGAATTAGCACTTAAGGGAAGTTGGATGGATTGTGGATTTCTACACCACAGTGAAATAATCAGTGTCTTGTCTGATTTATAGACTGTTTTCCCCAGACAGTTCTGCTATAGGTACTTCTGTAGTTCACTTAAACTCTTTGGCTGTATCCCCTCTGGAGCTGCCCAGGCCACACAGGCAGCTGGGCTGGATGGGATCCCCTGCTTTGGACAGCTGCATCCCATGTGGAGGCATTGACTGCATTTCCTTTGGGACTAAAACAAGAAAAAGGCTCTGAGTGGCTGCAGAGAGCAAGAATTAAGCCTAATGATGGACATCTATTCTCCAGATTTTCTGTTCGGCTGTCCAAGCATTAAGCAACACGGTTAACTGCTGTGGACTCACTCAAAGCTAAGGGTGAAAAATGTATAGGGACGGAGCTGGCTATCTGTCTGAATGAGAGCCTATTTAATTCTATTTTGTTAGGAGCTCTGCAGTATTAAAAGACCATTCGAAGATCGCCCCTTTGAAGTAATGCTCACTTAACTTGACAAGACGACATTAAAAAAAACCAGTACCCTCTTTTATAGCACTGAGTTTAAGAATGTGAGCTTGGAGTACCTAATTTTGGGGGGATTTTTGGTTTATTTGCCTATTTTGAGGAATAGGCTTTGTGATTGAGCTGAGGTCTCTCCCTGTGGCAGAACTATCACATCATTTCTACCCAAAGGACCTCACAGTTGGTTTTGCAAAGTCTGGAGCAAAGAACCTGAGGCCCTTATACAATACTACACAATAGGCAGTCTCAAGGAACACTTCTGCAAGGAACCAAACTTTTCACAACCCAGGCTGTCTTTACTTCCAATGTCGCCTCTTTCCCAACAGAGAAAATGGAGCAAGGTTTTGGGCAGCATTCCTGCCGTCTCCCTGGGGACAGAAGCAACAGTTTAAGTGCCCCACAATAGTGCTCAGCAGAAGTGTTGATGCAATGAGAAATCCTCTTTGTTGCATACTTTCGTTAAAGAAGTGTCTCCTTTTCCTGGAGCATGTCAGGAATTAGCAGGTTTACATCACAGAGGTACTTTCTGTTGAAGAGCGGACCTAGTGCCATTTGTTATAGAGGAGAGTGGTGGAGAAGCAGCTGAAGAAAGCTGCAGAAAACCTGGTGTGTAGTTACGTAAGTATTGTGTTCTGCAGTATGAAAAACATTCAGACCACGTGGACCAAGCTGGCTAATAAATCAAAGGCAGAAATCATTTCCATGCAGGCATTTAGTGATACCTGACTGGATGAATTGCCTTCACAGCTTGTGGTGTGTCACCCTGAAACATGGGTCAGCATTGTCAGCTCTAGAGCGTGGTTCAGTGGGGCAAGGCTGTGGTTATTACACCTGCTTTTATTGGTTTTAAATTATGGCTTTCAGCTTTTTTACATGGCTTTGTTGTGGAGTAGGAAACTTTTCCCTTTGAGCAGGACTACCTGCTGGGGGTGGTAAATAAGCGTGGGCTACATGAGCAGCAGGAGTGGTGTTTGGGTGTCCTGACAGATTAATTCCAAAAGCAGGCCTGAACCCAGCACAGGAGATGTTACCTGGGCTGGAAATGCAGTAATCTCTCCAGAAAAGTGAGATGTGGTGCTGACTCTTCCTGAAAATGCCTTTGTGTAGGAGCAGAGGCATGTCAAGGTTGGGTGATAGGTGCAGGACCTCTGGACCAAGTCTCTTCATCTTCCCTCCAGAAGTCCAAGGACTTTGGTAGGCTGTAAACTGTTTATATGCTGTATATATTTCTATTTTGTGACAGTCATCAGTCTACCAGACCCCTGCATTGAATTTAATTGTTACCAACATCAAGTCTTAGAACAGAGCTTTTCCCTATTTCAAGACTTGACAGAGGGCCTGCGCGTGCTGGCAGTGACAAATCGGGTTCTGACGGCTCTGTTTTCAGTTACAGACTGAATGTGAAGTAAATTGCGTTGACTTGATGCAGATGATACAGTTAAGCTTTTAAATACTGGGCACGTTAAAGCAAATACATGTTGTCCTAGCTTGTCCCTGTCCCCATGGGGTGTCACTGGGGCTCCAAAACAGTGGCTGGAGCCGTCCTCACCCCGGGACTGTAGAGAGCAACTGGGTTGGCTGGAAATATCACCCTGAGCATTTTAACATTTTAAAAATAAATAGATTGTGTTATCACTAAACAAAGTCGGGTCTTATTTTAAGCAAAGGCGCAATCCGAGCATGGCTTTTGAAAGACGCTGTGGCATTCCTAATGTGGCATCGGGACGTCATGTGCAAAGCTCGTGTTACCTTTATGTTTGGCTCCTGTGACAAATGGCTGAAAGCTGATTTTTAGAAACAGTTTTCCTATCAAGAGAACATGTTATTTATTTGTGACGTTGATGTGGATGTTCACCTAAGGTATCTGTTTACTTAACACAAAAGATTCCAGTTGTTACATACTATATTATTTAGGAGTGCTGCTAATAGGTGCTTAATGACCTACTAACATTTTGTTCTGCTCAACCACGTTACCAGTGACCATCAGAAATTCCAGGTGGGGCTTTCCATTTTTAAGTTAAATTTATCTGGGAAATGACCTATATCTGTGCCAATTGTGTGGGACAGCGTGTGAACCAGTCTGACCTCGTGGCTGGAATGGGAGCTATGCTGCCAAGCTCCCCACTAACCATGATAGCTGGGATGCTGTAAACCCTCAAGCAAGGCTTGAACCAAGGTTTATTATCAGGACACTCCTCAGCGCCCCAGTAGGCAATGTGGCTTTTGTCCAAAGAAACACTTTTGATGGATACAGGAGCCTTAGGGAGCTTTCTTCAATGCATCGGGCTGATGATGAACATCAGGGCAAGAGGAGCCCAGCCACAGTGCTGAGATTAACCTTTGGTTTCTAGGTCTTTATGGGATAGACTGGACCTTGTTGCCTTTTCCATGAGTGAGTTATTGGCTCGATTAAAGCTTCACCATTGCATCAGCACCATTGATCAGGCATCTGACTGGTTGAGACCCAATCCAGCCTCTCTTCGCTGGGACCTCTCCTTTCCTTCTTATGGCCCAGTCTTCCCACACCTAGCCCTGCAGCAGTTGAGTTTCTGCAGGTCTAAACCTCCAAACCTCCTCTGTCTTTTTTGTCTTTCTCCAAACACAAGTTCCTTATCCATAAATCCGTTTGCTGTTGTGCTGCCAAACTGTGCTGGCAGAAATCCTGCCACAGGCTGATTTCCTTAATTATGACTATTGTCTTCCCTGTTCTGCCATCTCTTTAACTAAACAGCAGTCTCCAGCTGTCTTTTCATCCCTTGACCGCCATTCATCAAGCATTTGTCTCTCTTCACTGCCTAGTAGCTCACTGCTTTTCTCCTTTTGAAGATAAAATAGGCAAGATAGGGTTCTGCTGACTTGCTGTCCCATGTCCCACCACAAGTCTGTCCTCCTCCTCTCCTCCTTTGCTGCTGCAGATGCAAGAAACTTCTCACCTAGTCTCTTCTTGGCGTCAACTTTGTTGCCTCCATTAACATATATCTTGCCTATATGCTGTAGCTTCCTTGACCATCATTTCTTGCTGTCCCTTTGATCTTGTCCTTCACCAGATGACCACATTTTGATCTCAATTGCAAAGATATGAGCTGCTGTCCCCTTCTCCTCTCTTCTGATCGCTGATGCTATTTACTGTATTGAAAGCTGTTGGGATTTCTTGTCTTCTGGAATAACAGCACCGTCGACTCATGATTTAAGCTGGGAGGGACTTGCAGGGGGCATCTCATACAACTCCATGCTCAGAGCAGGTTGCTCAGGGCTATGCCCAAAGACATGTCCATGCATTATCCTAAATACATGGATTTTTTTTTTTAATATTTTTTTTTCTTCATACTCTGGTCCATCAACTCAGCTGATAGTCTTTTAGTAAAGTTTTATTAAGCATTGATAAAAATCCCAGTACCAGCAATACATTTTTGTCCTTTTAGAGTTGTCAATGAAATTTCATGGTCACCTCTTGTCATCTCCAAGTTTCTTGTTGTTATTCAAGAATATGTGTCTGTTCTTCAGCCTCTGGGCAGGTGATCACAGGGGTTTGTTTGCTCCTTCACATCCTTCCCCTTTCTCCACTGGAACTTCAGCTCGTTATCTCTGTCCTGATGTCTCTCAGCTCACTTGCCTCGCTCCAAACAGGAATCTCAGACATTTCTTTTGATACCTCTTGGAGATGACTGGCTACCAGTGTGCTTCCAATAAATTATGCAGACTTCACACTGGTTTCTTCCTCCTTTTGTAACTCCAAAGAGCTTGTAAGACTGTTGCTGTCATTACTGTTATCCAAACTGATTGCTTTGACCAGGACCCTTTTATTTGGGTTCTGATCCCTCTGCTTTCTTGCCTCAAATACCAACTCTTCATCTCTGCTTTCTTGACTTTCGCCCACCCAACCTTTTCCTGTAATCCCTAGTGATTTTGGCAGCCAATTGCTATTTATTATGCTTTCCTATAAAGTATCTTTGTGCTTCTTCCTGAAGCCCTCCCAGCCTCGGAGAAGCTCCCTGTGAAGACCTGCAATGCTGTCCAGGCTTCAGTCCTCCTTGGAGCTCACTTTTGCTACCATTCATGTGAAGCTGATTCCCAGGAGGAGAGTCCTAGTAATGTGCTAAGGCCACTTCTTGTCATTCTGAACTCTTGCGTATGGCTTGCTTCTGTATCTTCTCACCAGCCGGCTACTTTCTCTTGTCCTTGAACTGCAGTGTAGATTTTGGTGCTGACATAAAATGTTCCTATCACAGTTCAGAAATACACACTAGACCCTCTGCAAAATGCTAATTTGTTGCCAATAAATATATTTCCTCTATTTGTTTCAGCACATATATATGTTGGTTACCAAGATCTCTGCTGGCTTTTGTGGTTTGAAGTCCAGAGTGATCGTGGCCAGTTTGCATATGTATGTGATGGCATCACACTATCAGTGCAATTCAAAGCATCCCAAGTCCCACAGTCTGGAAGGGAAACACTGTCCTACATACATTGGATGGAACACAGCCTGTTTCAGTGGTTTAATAGTGCTTATATTCCACAAAAAGGGAAAAAGTTTATAAGTACTAAGGTGGTGTAGTTTTGTGTGGCTGGATTCAGGTGGAGGACAGGGTGCTGCAGGGGTGGCTTCTGCAAGAAGCAGCTAGAAGCTTCCCCCAGGCCAGACCGAGTAAACACCAGCCAACTCAAGGCCGGAGTCACTGGCCAAGGCCAAGCCCATCAGTGATGGTCACCACTCCTCTGGGAATCACATTTAAGAAGAAGGAAAAAAAAAAGTTAGCAGCTGCTTTTTGCCACCAGAGAAGGGAGTGAGAAGATGTAAGGAGCTGTGCAAACACCAGGATCAGTGAAGGGCAGGGGGAGGAGGTGCCCCAGGTGCTGGAGAGAATGATGCCCTTGCAGCCCATGGAGAAACCCATGGTGTGGAGCAGGTGTCCCCACCGCAGCCCGTGGAAAGGATGAGATCCCACCTGCAGCCTGTGGGGAGGCCCCATGCGGGAACAGATAGAGACATACAGAAGATGCTGTGACCTGTGTTGGAGCAAGCTTCTGCCAGCACTTGCAGCCCAGGGAAAGAGAGACACCCATGCTGAAGCAGCTTTGCTGGGATGGGGGGTGACCTCTGACTGCATGGGGGCCCAGGCTGGAGCAGTCCAGGCCTGAGAGACAGAGACATTCTATGCCTGCACCCCACAGAAGTGACCCACGTTGGCGCAGCTGGTGACGAGCTGAAGCCCTGTGGGAAAGAACTCATGTTGCAGAAGTTCATGGAGGACTGTCTCCCATGGGTGGCACCTCAACCTGGAGCAGAGGAAGAGTGTGAGGAATGCCTCCCTGTCCCCCCAGCTAAGAAGGAAAACAACTTTGTGAGGAACTGACTGAAACCCCCATTGCTCCATTCCCTGCCCCTCCCTGTGCCACAATGGCGGGGGAGAAGGGACCAAAATCATGACTGAAGTGAAGCCTGTTAAGAAGGGGTGGGGGGGCGGTGCTTTAAGATCTGGTCACTCTTCTCATCACCTGACTCTGGTGTCACTGGGGGTGCAGGGCAGTGCCATCAATTAGAGAGTTTCTTTCCTTTATTCTGTGCTGAGTCTGTTCTGCCCATGATGCTGATCGTGGGATGATCTCTCCCTGTCCTTATCTCAACTCCGGAGCCTCTCAATATCTATTTTCTCCTCTGTCTAGCTGAAAAGGGGAGTGATAGAGTGGCTTTGGTGGGCATCTGACCTCCAGCCAGGGTCAAACCACCACGTAAGTCTATGGCCAACTTTAATCTCAATTTAATTTTAGGTTTCTTCAGGCTGAAACAAGTGTTACAGGCTTATACGGCAGAACTTCCCTAATGAAGCAATTTTACTCTGACTGCTAAAGGGATCGGCAGAGATTTAAATTCGTATGATTTTTATGTTACTATCAAATTCAATTTTATATTTTTCCCCCCAAGCCTACGGCCTTTGTAAAATCAAGTTCTTGATTCCTGAAGTCTAAAGTGATAAAATATACATCTTTAAGGCACTCTCTAAATTCCATTATTTCCTCAATCACCTTATAAGTAAATGAAATTTTTCTTTCAATTATAGAATTGAGAAGAAGCTGGAACATTTTTGAATCGTTTTTGCTATGATTTTATATAGATGATAATGGTTGTTTTACAGCAGGTTAGTCATCATTTGTCCTAGGTGTTATTTCTTTTTTTTCCCATTACATAGTCTAAACTTAGATATAAGATGTTTGGGAACTTTACAGAGAAGTTGTCTTAAACTGTGCAATAATGAGAGCCATGTAATACTTTTTTTTTTCTTTCAAACAGTGACCACAAATTAATGAAAAGAAAATAAACTTAGCAAGAGGGGCTAAGCATTAACTGAGGAGAGGGGATGATGGCTTTGTTGGCTTGAATTTGCTCTCTTGGGTCCAAATCCACTTTATATTTTCCTAGAGTTTATTTCTGTTTTGAAATATTGTCTGTGCTGATGTCACACAGAAGGTTTTTGAAATTTCTTCCAAACTAGGCCATCTTTTCTCTTAGGTAACTTCAGTTTTCAGGTGACCAGACTAAGTCAACTCTGGGTGAAGAATTGGTAAGGTTAACAAAAGCCTGACAATAATCTAGTCAAAAAAACTACAAAAGGCATTACTGGATAACGAGGAAAATGAGGATACCCTTATTTTTAATTCTTATGTCTCTTCCACAATACCTAAGTGACTTTTGTGCCATGCTGTGGTGGAGATGGCGACATGAAATATGTAGATGAGCTTTTTTGTCTTCTACAGTTGAATAGGTGGGCTCACTTTAACAGAGGGGAGGGAGCAAACTGAAATTAAGCCAGGAAGAGGGAGGGAAACGTGTGAAGTTCCTTGCCAAGGAATTGCTTTTCTAGACCAAATAGATATGGCTGCTTCATGCGAAGCTGGAGTGCAAAGCCAGTCTAGAACCAGCTCCTCTAAACCCTTGATTGCAGGAGTGGTCTGGAGTGTCTTCGCATCTCTGCACCAAAAGGACAGGAAATGAGCAAGATAAAACTCAATGGAAATATTTGGAAGTTAAAAGGAGCTGAGTTTATGTGTTTATCCTGGAAAGACTTTGTAGAAATTACATACAAACTTTGGTGCAAAAAAGCTGTAGAATAAAGCTGTTCTTCCATCAGATAACTGGGAGGGAATATGTGTTACCCACTGTGTCTGCTGGTGCAGGCTTCCCTGTGATTTTAATATCTTGACCTTGGACGTTTTGAAATTTCCTCCAGTAATTGCTGAAACTTTGCAAAAGGAGATAGAATGAATTCTAAACTCAATATTATTCTGTTCTGAAGTCAGGTATTTCTAACATTTTACATTACCATAGGTTAATGTAGTGCTTTTAAAGTAAAGATGATTCTAGTTGTGATTTTCTCTCCTATCTTGCATCTGAAATCTTCATTTAAAATTCCCTTAGTGCTCTCTTCAAGCTTTCTCTGAATATATCTGCCTTAAGGAAAAACTGAGAGATGGCATAAAAAGGCATTTGGGTTTTGTTATTCAGGTGACCTGGAGTTTGTACTGTGGGTTTTTAGCATTTTTTTGTGCCAGAGTGGAAAGGTCTTTTAGTCTAGAAAGTGATCCTGACATCATCGTTGTTGTTATTGAAAAATAGTTCAATTTACTGGAGAGAGGGGGGAATCATGTGCTCTAGATAGACAAAAATCAGATGAAAGTTGGCTGAAAGGGAGCTCTGAAGGTCTGTGCTCTGACCTCCTGCTAGAAGCAGAGCTGTCACAAATGCTGGAGCAAATTTGTCATCGCCTTGGTAAGCCAAATCTTGAAAATCTCCAAGGATGGAGAGTCAGTTGCCAGTTGACCTATTGCACCAATGTAAGTTTTTCTTAAGTTTTCCGTTATGTCCAACCTGAACTTCCTAGATGACAGCTTGTGGGTGCTGCTTTAAAAAAATTCCTGGAGAAAAAAATGCCAACAGAATGTAATTTAGATGAAACACTGTGGTATTTAACAGGGATTGTTGCAGCTATTTACTTTAAAAAGCTATTGAGCCCAGTCTTTTTTTGTAATGAAAATGGGAACATGCCTAATCTGCATGGATTTCTGGGGAGGTCTGCAACAGCAAAGGAGTTAATCCGTACGCATCACAGTATTTTTTTTTTTTTTAATCTTGCATCATGCATCCTCTCTGGACAGGTTCCTAGAGACGTGGCAAAAGGCTGGGAAAGGTTGAGCCTTTTGTGCTGTTGGATTATTGCCCTGATGCTACAAAGAGTTTAGGAAAGATGTTGATTTTAAACTAACCCCCAGCATGTGTCCTTGAGCAACGTCTCATGTTTTATGAATAAGGATATCACTTCTCCAAGCAGGGTGTCTCAGAGCTCATTTAGAAAATATTTTATTATTTTAAAACTGTTGATGAAAGGGTTTTAATAAAATATTGTAGTTAACCTTACAGCCTTATTTTTTCCTATTTTGCCTATTATGGCTGTAAAAGATATTTGTACCTCGTGGAGATTCCAAATAAAGGATAGTGAATCAGTGGAGGGGGAAGTATTTTAATTGTCTGGAGCTTTGATTTAGTAACGAGACACTGTGTTCCTCTCGGTGCTCTGGAGAAGCACTGGACTGCTTCACAGTTTGTGCATCTTCATTTTCCATCCAGGCTCAAAATTGTTATCCGTACCCGAGGCTTGAAGGGAGACGAGTCAACCACGGGCAAAGGGACTTTATTTCAGACCAGTAAGGGCGAACTTTTGACAAATCTCATTGCTGATACTCTGCAGAGGCTGCAGAAGTCCACAGTTTACCTGTGATTTTGGTGGTAGCTGTGTTGCTGAGATTTGCATGCTCAAATGGCTATGGCATTTCCAAATTATTTGCTCTTTATTGCCCTAATTTCCAATATTAGTTCATTTCCTTTGCTTTTCTAACCAAGAAGAATATTTGAATATATGTGAGTTCCCTCTCATTTCTAAATACACAAGGGGAAAGCAGTCACATTTATTTGAAAAACATAGCTTGTGGAGGGGAAAACAAAAAGCAAAAACCAAAAAACCCAAGCCACTACGTTCAGGGAATTAGTCAACATATGTGCCAGTAACCATATGGGAATCCAGCCGGCTGGATTTGTGTCCTTAAGAGCCCTGGGCTAACAGAGCGAGACTTTGTCAGTCCCCAAACTCATTTTGGATGTACAAAGCCAGCTGGGTTATCTCTGCGCAGCACTGCTCCGCCACGTCAGCAAGCCTTTCCCTTTCCAACTGAGCTAGGATTGAAACAATAACACTTTTCTCAGAGGTTGTTTTTCATGAACAGCAGAGCTAACTTAATGTGAGATGTTAAAACTGTACCAAAGGATGGTATTTATTCATCTCGGTGGGTAGAGTTTAGTGGATAATGTTCTATGTGATCAAATCCACTGTGCTGGATTTCACCATGGTCATCAGCATGGATTTTACCTTTCTCCTTTATTATGAATGAGCATGTGACAAGATTTATGAGCAAATGGGAATAATAACAAGTTTCTTGTGTTCTGAGAGGAGCAAGAGTGTGGTCTCATTGAATACTCTGACCAACCCAACTGATAGGAAGTGTGTTATTGCTGTGCACATGGTTTAAAATGAAGGTGGCATGTTTGATGGTAGGCTTTGCTAGAATTCGTTTGCCATGTAGCATTGCAGACTTTTGCTAATTACTGCCCTGGCTCTTTGCAATTGTTCTCTCCTGACATAATCTGTGGTGGTTTATGGGTTTTATATGGCACCGTCTGCAGTGAGTTGGAACCTGCTGGGGAAAGATGCACTCCAAGGGACATGGTTTAATTTGGGCACTCTTTCATTCATTTACTTATCTGCAATTAGGCAATAACTCATCACTTGCAGGTCATGTCCTCTTTTTTCAGTCCCCTTGACATTTTTAGTCCTGAGTGTCTCTCGCAGGACCTGTAGGGACTGAAGAGATGCGGGACTTGGACATAGATTTCTCTGAAGAAGAGGAAACTGAGGGGAGACCTTATCACTCTCTACAACTACCTAAAAAGTGGTTGTAGTGAAGTGGGAGTTGGTCTCTTCCCCCTAGTGGATAGTGACAGGACAAGGGGAAAGAGTCTTAAATTGCATAAGGGGAAGTTTAGGTTGGATATCAGGAAAACTTTCCTTTCTGAAAGGGCTGTCAGGTAGTGGAACATGCTGCCCAGGGAGGTGGCTGAGTTACCATCACTGGAGGTATTTAAAAGAAGAGTAGATGTTGTACTTGGTGATATGGTCTAGTGGTGGACCTAGTAGGGCTGGGTAGCTGGTTGGACTTGGTGATCTTGAAGGTCTTTTCCAACCAAAACTATTCTATGATTCTCTGCTTCTCAATCAGAGAGTTCGAGTGGGCTTCACTGAGGATGTTTACATGGTGTTTATGTCCTCAGCAAAGGCTGAAGGACCTCCATTTTCTCTATGTCCTTCCTTGCCTAAGGGAATGCTGCTAATCCAATTTATCTGTCTTCTTCCACCTCCCCATTTTCCTTCTCTTCTCCATCCACTGGTAGGTTGTAAGCCTTCATGCCAGCTCTATTCAATTGTAAGAGGAAAAAAAGATGGTATAAGTACGTTTCTACACCCAGTCCTAGAACAAAGTACACTAATGCATCGGAAACAACCTTTCATTGCTTTCGCAGATCATGAAGCAGCATGTTTCCTTCCCCAGGTCCAGAGCATACAGAGGTGGTTGCAGATGCCTTCAGTCTTGAGCTATAGAAGTACCGTATGGCTTGTCCATAGGTTACTATCTGTCCCAGTTGTATTTTGGTAATACAGAACAGGAGAAGCAGCTTGTGTGTTGCTCTTTCAGTTTTGACTGGAAAAACTAAAAGTGTTTTTTGGACATCTTTTATTGTGTCACAGACAGAAAAAGAGAGGTGCAAGAGCTTGTTTTCTTCTCTGCTTCAGCAGGTCCTGTCTTTGTTAGCAATAGGTCTCTTCTGATTTGGTCTGAATAAGATGTAAAGAATCAGGCATGTAAGAAATTCCTGTGATTTTATTCAAATAAATTATTATACCAGTCTTCCTTTATTTAACCTGCTTCAACAAGGAATAACCAAGTTCTTGATCTCATCGATTCTGTTCAAGTTACTCAGAAGAGCATCTGTTTCAATTAGCTAAGCTTTGATCTCAGATTTTATTCGTGCCATTTAATGGGATGAAATTCTGTGCATTTGATATGTTTTGAAAAGTAATCGTCTTACTAATAATAGGACTTTGACTCTGCAACAAGGTTCAAACATCAGTATATCCCAAGGTGAAGTAATTATTTGAGAGAGTTTGAGGGGTTCCTTGCGGTTCTCTATATGTGTTTACTTGTAGTGATTTATTAGATAACATGCTAAAGTGCAGCTGTCTAGTCTTTCTTGAAGAAAATGAGCAAAAGACCATTTCATGTGGCTCTGTATGCCAAACTGTCACTGCTGCTCTGCAAATGATTTCTCTGCAAGTGATCTTTGCAGAATTGTGGGGTTTGCTGCTTTATAAGTATTTTCAAAATACTTTCAGAAGAGCCTACTAGTGTCACCAGGTTGTTAAGAAAAGGAAAAAAGACCCAGAAAAGCAACAATAATATTCATGTGTAAAATACGTAAGCAGAGTCATCTTGGTACACATAAAGCAGTTTATACTGTTCAGATCTAATTAGAGTGAGATGCCAGCTCAGTTTGACTGCAATGCCATGTATTCTTAGGAAATCAATATGCAAATAAATCATTTTCGATCTATCTGTTCCAAGTTCTGTTGTCTTTTGGCTTTGCCTATCTTTATCTGATTGAGACTGGTACATACCAACCTTATGCAGACTGGTTCCATAAGGCTCTAGTTCCTAGAACTCTTCTCATTTGCACAAGATTTAATTGAATTGTCTTTGAATGTAATAATTAACACTTAGTATTTATTAAAGACACTCTCGTTGCCCTCAATGTTTAAAATAGTCACATATTCTGTGTGGTAGGATGCTAGTGCACCTTTTTTTAATGAAAAAATTGGTCGTTTCATACCACAAGGTTGTTTCACATAGGGAATATTACTAATTACTTGCTAGTGCATTGCAATAATTCAGAATAAATTACAACAGTAATTGATTTAAATCTTTAATTGATTTGGCAAGCAAACAGATAAAGCATCCTAGTACCACCATTTTAGTAATTCAGATTCTGTTTTAGTCTTCCATTTCATCCACATTACACTTAAGCCATGTTTTACCTACAAAAATAATGGTATTAATTGCTACAGACATCTGTGTTTGCTCTTCTTTGTCTTTCTGGTCTGCTGAAAACACTGTACAAAATCCTATATATATTCTGGAGTGAAGTCAGCAAGAGGCATGGGCCATGCTCCTGATGGAGTGGATCCACTGGGAATGGTTTTCCTGTCAGCAAAAGATGACTTCCAACCATTGATGCCATCTGAATAACGGAAAACACGCTTGCAAACAGTTCTGACCAAAGTCAATGGACCCCACTGCGTCATGCAAGGTGGAATGTGGTGAAATTTGGCATTGTTGGAGCACAGGAAGTTCCGCACCAACATGTGGAAGAACTTTTTCACAGTGAGGGTGACGGAGCAGTGGAATAGGCTGCCCAGGGAGGTGGTGGAGTCTCCTTCTCTGGAGATATTCAAGACTCGTCTGGACGCCTATCTGTGTAATATGAGCTGGGGAGCTGCTTTGGCAGGGGGGTTGGACCCGATGTTCTCTCGAGGTCCCTTCCAACCCCTACAATTCTGTGATTCTGTGATCTTTGCCTAATGATCTGCTAGCCACAAGACTAACAAGTGTTGTGTGATGAATACAGGTTTTTAGGAAAAAATACTATGGCCCAAAAGTACCCCTTTCATTTACAAGACTTTTAAGACTTAGTAATTGTAAGTTTACATGTAAATTTTTTTGTGGAAGTTGCTTATGAGGCAGAGGGCTCTGCTGTCTCACCATTGACTGCAGTTGCTTACATGGGCCAAACTGGGACATCATTGGGGCTGTGAATACTTCAGCAACAAAAAAAAGCTCCTAAATGTTACATTTTTCGTTATACTATTATCTGTTTGACCCATAAACAACTGGTATATAATTAGCTCCAGAATAAATTTGCTTTTATTTGCTTAAATAGAGTACTTTTAGCTATCATAGTCAACATACTGCACAAGGTATTGTGGTTGTGACAAGAATTAAATACTGAAGCAGGAACAATGGTTTCAGTAAATAAAAGGCTGGAGGGATGCTGCTTAGTAAGCATGCAAATGCTTCCTGCCGTAGAAATCTCCTTTTTAAAACATGTTCAAATGACCGTTTCTGGGAAGGAAATTACAAGGTTTTAAATGAGTACAGTTTTGTTCTTCAGGCCCTCAAGGCAGCGAAAAACACAGATTAATATTTCTGAAATCCTTGTGTAGATGCAGGAAACATTAACTTTTGTTTGTAGAAATTAAACTGAAAATATTTGTTCCACATTTCTGAATACAGAAGGCTTATATTTCTTCTGAGAGAAGATGATCTAGTCTAACTTGTATCCTCATCCCATAAGCTGAGAATACAAAGAGCCCATTTCTGGCATAAGTCTATACTGTTGTGATGCGCAGAGTTCATTCCTAAAAGTAAATGAGAGAAAGTCAGAAATCCCTGGCTCTAGCACAGACTCATGCAGCCCTTCTGCTGCTCAGTATGTAAAAATTAGAGCAGTTGATAAAAATCTTGAAGGCAGTGAGCAGGAAAGGAAAATGCTTGGGAGGGAAGGAATCAACCATGCAGGAACCACCATCATCGAAGACCTGACGTCTCCACAAAAAGTCAGTTGTTAATATTGAATTATTGCTGCTTCAGTTAATAATTGCAATTCAATTTATAACTGCATATAGCTGATCTGGAAACAAAGGTTCATGTATACCTTCTTATGGTCTTCAGATGGGTTGGTAAATTGGGTTGACCACTCAGCCACTCACACCTCCTTATACCTTGTGCTTCAGAGGGAATTAATCCTTGACACCTAGCAGCACAATGTCAGCAACTCCAGCCTCGATGAGATGTTAACACTGTTTTAAACCAGATAAGGTTCCATGCACGACTTGGTATCAAAGGATAAGGCAGGAGATAGCCTCCTTTTTTTCTTCTTCACCCTTAAAAGATGTCTTTTATTGATAAGACAAAGACTACAACAACGATTTCAGCTGAATCTGATACACTGTATCTCCTCAATGCATTCTGGCAGCTGTTGTGTTTTATTAGGTTTCCCTTCCCAAGCAGATGGGTTCCCCAAGGGACAGCACAAAGTAGTAAAAAGGCAGAGCAGAGCCCACACCAGGTAACTGCCTACAAGTACCTGATTCACAAGTGTTTGCACCCAGACACTGCCAATAATCCCTCTGTTTCCCTGAAGCAATTAAGAAAAAAGCTGATTAAAATTAATAAAGAGGGTTGGGGCTTTTTGCAAAATATTTTATCCTGCCTGCAGGCACTGATGGTTTAGTAATTGATGTTTTGTGCTTTCGAGTGTTAGCAGCCAGGCGACCAGCTGAGGTAAGGATGCCGTTTCTTACATCATATGGGTAGGTTTCCCAAGGCTGTCTGCCACCTTCCCCATGGTACAAGCTTTTGGAAACATTCTGCTTCTCGTTTCTTATTCACCAACAGAGATGACTAAGAAGGGCCAAAGAAAACTGTCTTCATGTGGGGCTTTTCTAGCCATTAGGCAGGAACCTGGGTAAATGCAATTTATCAGCAAATAACTTGGTATTGTTATATATATTTTATATATATAATGTCAGATAAACAATGCAGTGTCATGCAACTTTAGCAACATGTTGCTAATGTTTGGCTTTCTGATATGTTTAATGAACCACATGGCTTTAATATGTGCCCTACAATGATAGTAAGGGGCTCAAATCAAGTCTTTCATTAAGATAGCACTGCTACAGAGATAAAGTTAAGCAAAAAAAATCCCCTTTTTTTTAGTTAATTTGCTTTTTAAAAAAAAAAACAGGAAATATTTGTATTTAATACTTAAAGGTAAAAATAAAACCATTTTTTCTTGGAGTTATTTACTTTTAGTCTATTTCTGTGGGACCTCATAATTCTTATCAAATGGGTTTCTTCATCCCTGTCTATGTGTTTCCACTGTGAGATAGGTGAAACTTGACTCAGCCTGTGATACTTTTTTTTTTTTTTAAATATGGCCCAGGGACTTGGAATAACCCCAGTTCAAATACATTTTCACCTGCAAACATGTGCAAAGAATTATGAATAAAAGCCATTAACAAAATATTTTCAGTTTAACTTAGAGGTTGCAAGCACAAAACGATATAATGTTTCACAGATTTTTTTCCAGAAAATATTCTAAATCATTTTTAAAAAATGTCTTTGAATCTAAAAGTTTGATAAGCATTGACCTAGGGACGCCTTTATTTTGCCTACCTAAGCCTAATGGGAATCTGTCCTTGCTATATGCCCATAAAATATTAATGGCCTGCGAAGATAACGACTTTTATCTAACACTTTGCTATGTCAGAAATGCAGCAGAATTTCACATCTTTAGAAAATTAATTGAGTTAGAAGTTGCATTCCCATAGAGTTGCTGACATCCTGAGAACACCTGGCAGTACTATTACTGCCAAGCAGGAAAGATCCGGATTGTGAATACTAATACAATAAGAAGAGCACTTATAAAGAAATGTAATTCTTGGTTTCCAGATGACTTTTGCGGAATATTAAGACTACTGTATTCAAAAGCTATCTATATAATTCTGACCTTATTTCTATAGCAAAGATTTCTGGGCTCTGATCGCTGCAGGTAAGATGGAAGTTGTAGGTTGATTAGAAAAGAATCCTAAATATCCGATTCACAGTTGTTGGTGCAGGGTTTGTATTTTGCGGTTATAGGAGGTGACATAGACTGTAATGTAGTAAAACAGTACGAAGTAATCTCTGTCATAGTCATTTTGTAAAGCTGGATGGGAGCTATGAAAGGCCATACCCATGAATTACAAGCATAGCCTATTTAAAATTCTGCTGTGGTTTGTGGGCTTTTTTTGCTAAATAATGTTCGTAGGAAAGAAAGCCCAGGTAATTGTCCTGTTGCTGTGGAGTGGTAGGCAAAGGTTTCTTTTCCCTGTTCTGTAGATGTTAGTACTGACCCAGTGGGTTTTAAGCAACTTTGTATGACAACAGACAATAAGCAAAACCCCAGTGCTTTGTTTTAGAAACAGTTTAATTTTTAATGGGATTTCCACTGGAATTCTAATCCTACCCAAACATAGGCTCTTTCCAGCTCTGGATGTGTACAGTTTTCTTTATATTGATGTAAAATGCAGTTTAATGTTAAATGGATTTTAAAAAATGGTTGGAAACCAAGTATCTTCAGTGTTTCGATGTTCTCTATCATTTTATTTAAGCTTTAACTTGTATTTCTTCTTCAGCCAGAATTTTTTTTTTAATCCCTTTTGATTTCATCTCAAATTCCAGCATCAGATCACCCATTTTAGCCCTTGAAGTGGTTGTGCTGACGCAGAGCAACACTTCACCCCATCAGAGGAGGAGCTCTTGGTTGCATCCCTGGTGAAAGCCACTCAGTTCTCAAAGTGTTAGGATGTGTGGTTTCCTTTCAGGCACATCTGTCATTTCAAATTCAGATTTGAATTAGGAATACTGGACTGAGTGGAGCAAGCCTGCCCTACCAGAAGAGATATGATCTTAATTCCATTTATTTGGAGCCATTTAACATGCTAGGGCTGTTGCATGATGCAGATGGAGCTGGTTACGGTCCAGTAAATTGTAGGTGGCTGAGGTCCTGTCGCCCAATACCTTTGCACAGAGAGGCTGGGAAGGAAGGCAGAGAACAAATTTGCCCCAGCCCCTACTTACTGATATAAGTCATTCTGCTATTTCTCCTGTTAAACAGCCTCATATTTCAAATGTGATGTTGGGATTCATCACCATTTGTTCATAAATATCTGGTTGGCTGATGTAAGAAGGAGAAAGTTTCTTGAAGGGGTATAACAGTTTTAAATGACAGCTGTAATTATTGCTTAGGTTTTTATTGTGCGTTCACTGCTGCTGACTGCTGAATCTTCCATCTTGATATTGCATGTCATATAAAAACATTATAAAATCAGATAAAACTAACCCTTGAAGCCCTAAAAGCAATAAAATCCATTCTGCCATGTTGGTATACATCCACCCAGCAGAAGACCAGCTGCTCTGCAGTGCGAAAGAGCTGGTACAACATCACGCTGCCGAGGCCGGCGATAGACGCTGTGATAAAGTACCTTTTGCCGAGGTCGTTCAAAGCAATAGCAATATTCATCAACACACCGCTGTCAGTAAGAGACGAGGCCAGGAATGAGTATCCATCACTTCCCTCCAGGGAATATGCTAGGTGACAACCCTAATTGCTCCCTTAACACTTCTATCATACTCCCAGCAGCATAATTTCCTTTAGGTCAGAGAAGTGTCACCCCCACTGCAGCCAGAAACGAACTCATTTCTTTCCCCGTCAGTTCGATTCCTTGGCTAGGGTTCTTGTGGTGACAGAGAAGAGCAGTTTGTAATTCTTTTAGACGTGCCAGTTGTAAAACTCAATTTAAGGAATCTTGCTGCTGCTGTTTTAAAGAAAGAAAGAAAATAATTTTTAGCAGCATAATATACTTCTAGCAGCTGCGTTATTCTCAGATGCTAAATAGTAGGGATTATTCCTTTTATAAGGGCGTGTTTATCGGAGTTCGTTTTGATGCTTTTCTGCTGCTGATGTATAGAAGGGACTTGTGGAGAGTCAGACGTCGTATCTTGAATGCTCGCTCTGTGATTCCTTGCTTTGATTTAGCTTTGTTAAGGAGATACATTCTGGAAAACAAGATCTGCAAAATCCTGTGGTGTAGGGATGTGTCACATCCTTTGTGTGCGAGGTATTGCTTGAGACCAGTAATCTTTATTGGTTGAAGATTAGGCTCTTTTTCATGCTTAAGCTCTGTTTTCAATAGAGTGTCATTGGTTACTCTGGTACTTGCAATTTTGTCTTTTCTATTCTAATTTCTTTCACTTTGAAGACTCTAAACCAGGTGTTTGCTGTAATACTATAATAGGTGTTTTTTCAGAAATACTGAATATCTTGTCCTCATCACAAGAGTACTCAGGTGAGAAAGGATCTCTGGAGCTTCTCTGGTTCACTCTATTCCTCCAAGCAGAACTGGCTGTTCTTGGCTTCATTACACTGTATCGTGACTGAAGTAGGATCAAGCCTCATAGCTATGATGTTTTTCCTTGGTTTTATCAAGTATAACTTCAATTATTCTTTTTTTTTACAAAACAGAAGTAGGCACTGGAGGGGAAGTGGTTGTTGTAGCTGGCCATGCTGGGACTTGTAGGCCAAGATGAAGATGAAGGCACAGAAGTTATTATAAATAAATATCTATCACAGGTTTAAAAAGAAAGTAGATTTGGACTCAGGGGACCTCGTCAAGCCTCAGATCAGTCTAGTTTCTGAATCTACCAAGTCACTAGTGCCATCGTAAGTGGGAAGAACAAGAGGCATCAGCAGTGGAGCCATTCAGGCAGCTGCCAGCTGGGAATTGGCAGTGGTATCCAATCTTTGATTGTCCTTTCCTTCCGACTTAGTTGTGCTAGGCTTGAAGGAAAATGCAACACATTGTGTAGGAGAACCCTGGTTTTGGACAAGGGAACCACAGCAGGTTGGATGTGGAGATGTGAAAATGAAACGGCGTGAGAAGGAGTTCTGGGAGACGTTGAGAGGTGCATTCAGTGGGAACAGGGCCATGTTTTATACCATTGTACAAAACTTCTGAGAGCTCTAATTTCAAGTATTCTAAACCACTTAAGTTCACAGTGGATGAATTCATGCTAGTCTGGGTACAGAGAAGCCAAGAGACCTGAAAACAAAGAAGTTAGGAGGCCTTGATTTGTTTAACTTGGTAAAATAAAATCTGAGAAGGTTTTTGAGTTTTGTATATAAATATATCAAGGGGAATGAAATAATAACTTTATCATGAGAATGGTTTTAGTCCAGGAACAATTAGATTTAAGCTTGCAATGGGTGATTTAGACTGGAAAACAGAAAAAGGTTCCTAACTATACAGAAAGTGAGTTCTGGAAATGCCTTCAAGACTACCTGGACAAAACTGATGTTAATTTGAATTGGATAAGTTTGTGGACAGTATCGGTGTGGCATATCTGAAATGGCAGGAAAATGTACTTTGTCATCCAGGAAATTCCCACCAGTTCTGGGTGATGTCAAGAACCAGAAAGGAGGATCCCCAGGAGGTGGTTCCCTTCCCCTTCAGCTCCAGAATTCACAGGAAGTCCAGCTGTGGTGGGAATCTGCCTTCAGCTCCCACTCCACAGATCTGGAAATCAAAAGCAGTTGAGAGCCTGAGCTTGAGGTTTAGTTTTGTGTACTGATGGGGACCAACAAGATGGATGGATCTGCTTTTCTTGCAGTGAAGTCAGTATATTACGATCCTTTACGATAGCAGAGAGAGAGTGATCCCAAAATTAAATCAAATATTTTATCTTTGAAAATCACAGAGCTTTTCTATTAGAAGATTTACAAGATAAGCAATAAAATACAATCGTATGCCATACCAAACCTTTAGCATGAAGGAGAATAGTAAAAGGGAATATTTGAAGGCAGCAGGCCAACCTCTTTCACCTCAACTAAGCGACTGTGAAAATTAGAATGTAAATTAATGTATGGAGTAGATGCTGTTTTCATAGAATCATAGAATCGCAGGGGTTGGAAGGGACCTCAAGAGATCATCGGGTCCAACCCCCCTGCCAAAGCAGCTCCCTAGGACATATCACTCAGATAGGTGTCCAGACGGGTCTTGAATATCTCCAGAGAAGGAGACTCCACCACCTCCCTGGGCAGCCTATTCCAGTGCTCTGTCACCCTCACTGTGAAAAAGTTCTTCTGCATGTTGGTGCAGAACTTCCTATGCTCCAACTTGCAGCCGTTGCCCCTTGTCCTATCCCTACAGACCACCGAAAAGGGGCTGGCTGATTCCCCCTGCATCCCCTGCTTAAGATAATTATATACTTTAATTAGGTCCCCCCTTAGTCTTCTCTTCTCAAGGCTGAAGTGTCCCAACTTACTCAGCCTATCCTCACAGGGGAGATGCTCCAGGCCCCTAATCATCTTCATAGCCCTTCTTTGGACTCTCTCAAGGTGATCCCTGTCCTTTTTAAACCAAGGAGCCCAGAACTGGACACAATACTCCAGGTGGGGCCTGACCAGGGCAGAGTAGAGGGGGAGAATCACCTCCTTTGACCTGCTGGCTACACTCCTCCGGATGCACCCCAGGATCCCATTGGCTCTCCTAGCCACCATGGCACACTGCTGGCTCATAGCCAACCTGTCATCTACCAGGACCCCCAGGTCCTCCTCCACTGAGCTCTTCTCCAGCAGGTATAGAAGTGTAGGTTTCTATAAAAAAAACAAGTCTGCTGGAGTTCAGGATATTTCCTGAAGGCAGAGGGAGCCACACTTGAGTTAATACAAGACATAAGAATACCAAACCCATAATTCTTGCTGTGCGTTGGTGAGCGCTTAGGTGTTGTATGGTCTGCTTTCAGAGGATGCAGGCAAGGATTCCTGAGAACAAGTGGAGAGTTGGTCCCAGTCACAAAGCACTGTATGTATTTCTAGCGCAATTCAGCTTTCAGACATGGCCAATCATTTCCTATAGAAATAGATTTACAAAAATAAATGCAACCACCTCTGCAGTAATTAGCATTAACTACATAATGTAAAATGCCATGCAAATGAAGATGTGTGCTGTGCAGCTGCTTCGCCAGTAGAAGGGCAATGAAATACTCTGCATCCCCATCAAGTGTGGTGGCACGTTTTTCCACCAGCTCAGTTCTAGAGTGATTTTTAAATCTGCAGAGAAGTTGTTGTGATGAGTTGGATAGGACTAGGTTGGAGTATCGGCAAATTTGGGGTAATACTTGATTTAAGTTGTGATTTCTTTTGTATTGTGGTCACTGAATGATGACGGTGAATTCCTCCTTGAAAGGACGTTCCCCTGCTCATCCAGGCTCGGTGCAGGTGAAGCATGAAATCTCTTTTGGCTTTGTCAGTGCTACTCTGAAGTTTTTAGCTTCTCCTCTGGCTGCAGCAAATCGATTTTTCAGATTTTTTCACTTTATTTTCCAAGACTGAATTATTCTGCTCTCCAGACTTTACATAACTGGCTTTGGGGGTGGGGCATAGTAAATATATTAGTGGTGATGGAGCATAATCAAGGGAGGGTGTATTAATAGTTTTTAAAACGTACTGCACACTTTTTTTATTGATGAGATTGTTTATTAAGGTCTATGAGTACTTTCCAATTGATAAAAAGTAGGCTTCTTGTGACAAAGTCTTTCGCATCAAAATATCTTTTGCTTTTTCACTTTGGTTTGACGTGGGGTTTTTTTAAACAGCTAGGTATTCTATTGGAAATGCAGCCTTTCCATAGTTTGGCAGGTTTTGTGGTTAGCCATCGACTCCTTAAATCAGGAGGGAATGCAAATGGGGTTTTTGAAAGACAGTGGGATTTCTAATCCCACCTTCACATCTTCAACAGATGAGACAGGGATGAAAGTTCGGCCATCTGTATCCTTCGAGCAAGCACAGATCATTTAGGATGTGGATACAGAATCATCTTAGGTGAGCAAATGGCTATGTTTGTATAAAATCTGCTCCTTATTGATGATAAACATTGCCTATAATTTACCTTTCCATGCTATTCTCACCATAAAGTAACACACTGAACAAGAAAATAAGTACTCTGACTAAAATAAGGCCACATCAGCAACGCAGATTGTGATGTTGTAGAGGGATGCTCTAGTTGTCTTTGCAGGAGTTAACCTGACCATCGAAGGAATCAAATGTGCCAATGTGGAGCTCAGCATGGGCTGATTTACTCTTCATAGCACGTCTGAGTCCTGCTCATATCTATGCCAGCTGGAGGAAAGTTGGGTCAGGTGTCTCTGTGCTACAGTTTAGAGCAGTGTTCAAATGAAAGCACAAGCTGGATGGGAAGCACAGGCTTGCAGAGTCTCAGAAAAGCTAATTGCATCAGCAGGAGGCTTTGAGAAGTTTGTGGAGGACACCGATTTCTCTCAGGAGCCCCACTAGGTTGTCTGGAAGCTATCTGTGAAACCTTGCGTAACGAGACATGAAAAGGCAGAAAGCGCAGCAGTGAGCATCTCCAGCTGCCTTGCTGCACTTGTATCAGCAGGTGCCAGTGTGGTCTCTCACACCATTAAGTGTTGGTGCCCAGCATGATAATTTTGTTGTTCTACTCCAAAAGAAAGGGATTGGGTGCTTTCTGCTCTTGCTTATGGTGCTTTTTTTCCCCATTATCAGCCTGACCTTTTGCGCAGCAGATACGAGAAAGGTTTTGCTGTAATTAGCCAAGCAAAACTCATTCTGAGTGAAACTGGATCTTGAGGTGGGTGCTGGCAATTGGGTACTCCTGCACGCCCAGACACAAAGAGGTCTTGGTCCCAAGCCTACCCAGGGACTCCTGCCAGGAGCAGCAGGAGATGGGTAGAGACAGGGCTGGAAACAAGGCTATGGCATCAGGCATGGTGTATCCAGGAGATAGGCCAGAAGCCATCTACATTGTAGATCCAAGGTCCTTCCAAGAAACAGGGCAAGAGATAGGACAAAAGACAAGCCCATACCTACAACTGAGGGTCCCAGGCTGATCTCCTGGACGATAAGCAGAAGATGTCAGTGAAGGTTCCAGTGAGGCTTCTCAGGGCAATTAAAGTCTATAGGTGCACTCAGGGCAATGACAAGCTTTTTGTTTTATTAAAGTAAATTGGAGTTCTTGACGTCAATGACTACAGTTGTGTAGTATGGAAGAAAATTAAAGGATTGTTGAGGTAAAGTAGGGATGCAATGAATTTGGCCTGCAGAGTGAAAGAGAGATGGGTGGGCCTGGAGGAGTCTGCAACATGGGGAGGAAGGTAAAATGGGTATGGTCACCGTGGTGGGGACACTGAGGGCCGCTGGTGGGGCAGAGCATTGTCTGTGGGAAGAGGTAGATGAGTATAGTGCAAACCACATGCTTTAGGTGGGATGGCAGCAACCTGAAATGTAGGGGGGTGGGTATTTGGTACCCAGGAAGCTTGGTGGTGGAAGCTGATAGTGTCAGCCAAAGGCAGGGGACAGTGAAGAAATAGATCCCAGGGCTTGCTGTCTAGATTGTGCTGCTGGCTTCTATAAAAGAGAAGCCATAATCTTATTACAACTCCTCTTCCCTTCTTACACAGTGCTTATAAATTTAAGAAGAGCATTGTTTAAAATACAGTTCTTGTAAATTAATGACATTTTTTGTTTGATTTTTTAATAAACCCTTTTAAAAAAGTTTTCAACTGAAAGAGTCTGTACGCCAGACATCCTTGCAATGTTTTGATAAACAAATACGTTGCTCATCCCTTCAGCATGACAAGAGGCTATTTGCTCCTGTGCTCTCAGGCACAAAGGATCCAAGCAAAAAAAAGAACATTACAGTCATAGAAATATTTGAAGGAAGAAGGGAATAAAGTCCAGCTATGTTAAGACTTTGTCCTGTAAGAAGCTGCTTTGGATGTGGTCATTTCCATTAATCTGACAGAAGATTCTCTTGTGTTATTGTAGGGTTTGGGATATAAATAGAATGGTTACAGAGAGTAAGGCTGGCACGATATGTGAGCGGCACAAGGAAGGGATAACCTGATCCCTGCCTCCACGGCAATCACATGCGTGCAGCTTTACAAGCACACCAGTGCACTGAAGACAGGCCAAATGGATGCGGCCTCGTTAATTCTTGAAGAGAAGCCAACTGCCAGTTCTTGGCTGGGGCTAATTGCTGGTCCCGTATAATCTCAAGCTCCTCCTCAGTTGCTTTACTCACCTATAAAATATGTTTACAGATATTGTGGTATACCTTAGCTGCTTCTGACATCTAACTGTGGCCACGTGAACCTCTTGCACGTGGTTTAAAATGATGTTCCATAAGTGCAGTATTGATGTTGTTTGCGTGGAATAGCTGTATCATGTTACTTCAATGCTCAGATCACAGTTTGATTTTATTTTAATATCGCCGTTTTCATAAATTAATGGCAAACTAGTAACTCACCACTCAGGAAAAGCTCTCATGGGTTAAATTAGTTGTGGCAGAGGTCATAGATTATTTCCCGAGGAGCTTGCAATTATCAATTATGGATTAAATATGGTGAGACTATACTGAAAGTGTATAGTGAAGTTACTAAAGAGTTACCTCCTTGTTAACACCGTGACCTGTGTGGTTCAGAACCCTTTCATACTGTTGCAGCCAGGAGTTAGTGGAAGAACCCAATTATGCCTCGCAGCAAGGCGAAAATCCTCATGCCGACTGTCAAAAGAGTAGGTATCGTCAGATTCCTGCCAGCTCTGTGGGAACCAAGTGGCAGTGGGACTTAGTTTCTCTGCTTTCAGATCATGAGGACTATACACTTCTCAGAATAGTTTTGAACTGACACAAGCCCCTCTAGGTTTCCTGAATCACTTGCAGCTTGTGATGGTGTATATAAATGGGAAAGGGGGGTAGCAGGGGCTGGTTTTATACCAACCTTTTAAAATGCAGCAGAAGGTCTGTGTGTTAGCAATACTGTTTGTCCTAAGCATCTCGCCATCCGCTTCCAACAGGCAGGTGTGGTTTCAACATGATCATATTATATGCAGTAGCGCCTGTCACAGTGCTCCAGCTTCAATTAATACTATTAATTTTGCAAATTTTATCTGTGTTTGATATCAGCATAGGTAGTCTGATAATGTAACGTCACTATGATAATGCAGCATCGCTGTCAGATCTATAATAGCGTCGGGGTCTCTTGAATAGTTTCCTCTCTCTGTAGAGTTAGGGGATAACGTAGACATTTAAAGCATTTTTCTCATTGTAGTGTAGGGATCAGGTAGTGAAATATAGTGGAATACAGGAGATATTAACATATCTAGAAATGTGTTCCTATATAGGAAGACAGTGGAATATAGGAATGAGTTCATACAATGGCTTGTTCAAGGCTGGGCTGTAGGTAGTGGCAAGGGAGCAGTCACAGTCCAGTGCAGTATTTGCACCAGCAGTTGTTTCCCCAAGTACACATGATTTCCTTTTCATGACATAACATCTGACATTAATAAGAAAGACAAAATAATTGCTAGACTTCACACAGGATCCTGAAATAATATGACATAGGGAGCCTGCTTTGGCAGGGGGGTTGGACCCGATGGTCTCTCGAGGTCCTTTCCAACCCCTACGATTCTGTGATTCTGTGTGAAATAATATCTACTTATTGGGAGTTTACTTATCCCCTTACTTGTTGGGAGAGTTTTGACTTAAAATTTGGCATAATCTTAGCAGCACTTCAGTAAGAACAGGAAAGAACTTTTCTGACCAGCAGTGTTCTTGAAAGACCTGTTCACCATCTCTGAATCCTTAATTTTGTAAATATTAACAAAACATTATCAAGAAGGGCTCTTGTTCAGAAATCCTATTGTCAGATCCTTGCCAGGACTTGAACCTCTCAGTTGGAGCCACCGAGAATATAAATACATTTTAGAAATGGTAAGTCAGTCCCCATTATATGCTCACAAGTCAGAAAACAAATTAATAGAAGGGGTTGGCATATTTTCTATTCAGAGACTCATACAGTTTGCTAATATTGAATAATAAAACCCTTTAAAAATAATATTTTTTCAACCATTTTGTCTGAACGTACTGAAATGTTCAGCGAGAGATGTTTCTTTTTCCCAGTAGCCATGTAACCTAAACTGCACAGGAGTGTAGGTGTTTCTGTGTGCATTTCAAACCAGGGTACCTTGAAGAAAAATCTCTTTTCAATCCTAATTGCACCTAACAGGCGGTGTTTTAATGCTTCCTCCTATTGCAGCAATGGGGATTTTTGTAGATTTTGCACATTTTATTAGGTTCTCGTTAAAATTTTTAGGAGCTTAATAGATCTCATTGTATTTATTAACTCCAGTAGTGTATTTTTATAGTCAAAACCAATGGCAAATGGATGTATTCTCAGGAAGCTGGTGTTGGGAAAGCAAACTCCGGTCTACAAGGAGTGTTTTTCACAGTCAGTAGGTCCAGGTAACCAATGCAGACCATGGCTTTACACCATCAGTCATGACATACCGCATAACGGTTCTGTAGGTCTGACTTGGCTTTGGTGATGACTACCAAGAAAAAGAGGACGGTGAAGTTGGCAGTACCATAAAGTCAACACACGATTTTGCTTCCGTCTGCGTTGTGTGATTGTATCATTCACAAGGACAGTCCTAATGTTTGAGATAAAACTGCCTACAGGTGACACCAGGCTTAATCAGACTGATTTTTCCTGTGAAGAGCGATGGCTGTCCTGTCTAAACGGACTTGTAGACTGCCAAAGGGCTATTGGCTGCAGCAGTGTCCCAAAATGTGTCTTTTTTCCATTTATTTCTCTAACATAGATTATGACAATCTGTTTTTCTTTAACCAAGTAACTGAAGGACCTTGACCGGTCACTAAGAGTAGATGGGCCAGTGTGTGGTCCTTGGTGGTTGCTCTGCAGAAGCTGCTGCTGCCTGGGAGAGGTCTGCGGTAGAAAGCTCAAGTCCCTAGGGACTTCTGGAAATGAGTGTTAAGATCATTTAAACTTAAGAATTATGTTAATGAGGTTTTTCAAAAAGAAAAGATGGAAAGAAAAAATCAGATTTTCCCTGATGGGTTTTAAAAATTTGCCGCAGGAAGACCAGGCGGAGGTTCTTAATTTGCTGATATTCAAGCTCTTTAATGTGCTTTACCACTTCCTGGCACTGAACACTTGACCTTGTTACAGTATTTTTAATAAGGTTGATTTAAGATATTCAGGACAAGGCATATCAGAAGTAAGTGTAAGGGGAAAAAATTATAGGAAAAATCACTTAATGGCTTGAATTTAGTGGTAACCCAGCACTACTATCTAATCTTATTATTTGGGGGAGGCATTTCCTGGTTGCACCCTTGCTTTCATATGGGAGGTGAGAATGGTCTTTATTGAGTATTTTGAGGAGCGATACCCAAATTCGGAGATCTTCTGAAAACAAAGCCCTAGCTCTATCCTTTAAGGAGAAGGTTTTTCTTACCTAGAGACCTAAAGGTAACTCAAATATATTTTGCCTTGAAATCAATTTTGACTGACAAAATGCCCATCCAGAGAAGAGCAGAGGAGTCTTGGCTGTAAACACGATACTTCCTGCAGCAGGTTACTCACACCTCATAATAAACGCTATTTTGTACCGGGAGGCTGCATCTACAGGAATACTGATCCCAAAAGTTGGTCAGACATCATGCCAAGGTTGCATCCGTTGTGTCTGTGTTGTGACAAGAATGCAGTGTGGTGTTTGGGGCATAACAGCAAGTTTCAAGTAAATATAATGGTATCTTGTTCAATTAAATTGGCTAAATGTAGTTTGTATCTATTTGAATAATTCTTTTGCCATTATTAAGATGGGGTATGGTAGGAGCTATGAGTGCTGGTGTTGGAGCAGGACCTTGATGAGTAAGGGGATGAAGGAAGGTAAAAAAGCCAAAACATGGGAATCACTTGAAAGTTTTTTGAATCTAAGACAAAACTTTTCAGTCTAAGGTAAAATCAGAAAACAGATGGTGGCATATGACCTTGTCTCTGATTAAAGCTGCCTATAACTTTAATATTTGCCTTTTCCAGCACAGCTTTATAAATAGTGTGATCAATACACTTTTATTAGAAATGCCCCTAGAAACATTTTTTTTTTAAATCATCATTCTTAAATTGTTAGCAGCTCATCAGAAGCAAAATTGTTGAAATGGTGCTAAACTGGGCAACACATTATAATGAGGAAAAATATATATGCATTTCGTCCCTTAAATAACATCGTCATGTTTATAGTGATGTGCTAACACCCTCTGGACGAGGTTTAGGAACTTGGATAAGGTTGCTGTCTAATTCCACTGTGGGTTAAGGAGCTGAAGCACGGTGTACAGTGTCTCCTGCCCGGGGCAGGATCCGTCCCCGCTCATGTGCAGCCTTGTACCTTTTTGTGACTCCAGAATACCTGCTGCTTCTATTTCCTGATGATGCACCCTAGAAACCCCCTGCAGCAGCTGTGACCTTTCTCCAAGTCCCAAAGTTTGAAGCTGGAAGGGCTGTAAAATACCAGAGCTCGCCTGGAGGACAAAATTTTGTGACAGGCTGGAAGGAAGCAGGCATTTTCCTGGGAGGAAATGGTGGAGGCAAACGTTAGCAATGGAGTATTCGGAGAGTGAAGGCGAATCCTCTGATGAAGAATGCTGTTTCTCAGGGAGCAGTGATGAGTACTCCTGTGATGAAGTCCAGAAAGTGTCTGAGTCAGTAATCGGAAGCAAGGCTTTTGCATAATTACTTGTGGTATTTAATAGCGTGCACTTCTGATAATTACTTGTTGCATTTAATGCACTGCATTTTGATTAACTGCCTTTGCATTCATTCCTCTGCACTTCTGATAATTACTCGTTGCATTTAATGCCCTGCATTTTAGTTAACTACCTTTGCCTTCAATCCTCTGCACTTCTAATAATTACTTCTTGCATTTAAAGCCCAGCACTTCCAATAACTATTTTTTTATTTAGTGCCATGCACTTCTGGTAATTCCTCTTGCATTTAATGCCATGAGCTTCAAATTATTACTGTTGTGTTTAACATGATGCCCTTCCAATAATTACTTGCTGCATTTACTGCCGTGTGCTGTCAAAATACTACCTTTTAAAACAGGGACTGATGACTTGCTGTGCTTCAAGGTGACCGAGGTTAATTCGTAGCTCAGTGGCATGGCCCTCGGTATGTTTGTCATTTTTAAGTGTATGTGAGGTGTTGGCAGTGTCTGAAAATCTTGAGCATGTCTTGGATTTTACAGATGATGTACATAAAGGTTTAACATTTGTGTAGAACTGAAAATATGTTGGGTTCCCCCCCCCCCACCTGCCTTCTGTTTCTAGAAACTTGATGAGGTATTTTAATCCCACTTCCACAAGACCATGCCAGGTTTATAATCCCATTTACAAAAAATTTAGACTGCTGAAGGAGAAAGCTCCTTTCCCCAGTCAGTCCCTTCTTTGTGTATTTGCTGGATGGGGTCCTGCAACAGTGATGGGGACTGTAGACAGGGATGCGCAGGCTGGCTTTGGAGATACCCAAGGATAGCGATTTCTTGATTAAACACTTCATGTATGAGCCACTTTATCATACTTTAAAAAAATAAAAAGCCAACACGCATTATTTTTTTTCCTGAGCTGTCAGTTACTTCTGCTCATGCAGGACATGAGGAGACCTCAGAAGCATGTGACTCTCTGCATTATAAAACCCTGCCATCCTACCAGTTTGGAAGTTTGTGCCAAGTGAAATGCCCTTTGGGAAAGTGCCTTAGTTCTGTATGAATTTCATGCTGATTAAAAGGGCATATTAAGTGCAAGATAGTGGAAATTGTAACAGCTACTTGTGCGTTTTAATCTTGGATGTGAAGGTTTATTTAAAATGTTTGGATTGAAGCCACCTATAGCTGTATTTTATTTGTCTGTGATCCTATAATACAGTAGCTATAATCATATCTGTAATCTATAACTATATGAATGGTCTTTTTGTGGCAGAAAAGCATCTGAGGTAACGGGACAAAGATGGTAACTGGAATTAATGAACAACCCCAGTGTTTGCATACTCATTTTAATGCAGTCATATCCTTGCAAAAGTTGGCTACATCAACTTAATGGCATATGGAATATTATCAGTCCTTCTCTCTATATTTACCGAAGTTTTACTCTAATGCTCTTCAACTACTTCTTTTTACTTGCTTTAAATTACCATAATTTTGTTTATCGTTGTGGATAAATTAGTGCTAATATAGACTTAATTTCATTGAAAATAGGCTCAAAGATAGTCCTTGCATATAGGCTTGAATATTAATGTTTCCTTCATGTGTATTTCTGTTTGCTCTGTTTTAAAGACATTGAAGATAGCTCAAAAGTAATTAAAGTTAATAAATTATTACCTTAAAGGGAAAGCACATATTCCTGTATGCATACACAGGCACCATGCATTTTTTTATCAGTATTCCTGCTTTAATACCGCCAACCTTTAAACAGGGGAGCTGCTGTTTGTAACAGCATTTTTTAATCTCATTTTCTACTTCAGTGGAAATGTACAGCGGTTTTTCAGTCTAAATGAATTAGGTGTGTTTAAAGAAGTGGGTGTCTCTTCCCTGTAGCCCATTTACCCTTCCTACGGGGAAAGGTTTGGAGTGGATTTGAATAAAACAGCAACTATGAATCCTGTACATTTGGCCAATAGAGAAAATGCAATGTCTTTTCTATAACCCTGATGAAACACCAATTCGGTCTGAATAAAATGAATTAACTTGGTATTGTATAGCTTGGGCTGGCTATGGTGAAATTTGCAGTGGGGAAAGGAAAGGGAGAACGCAAAACATTGAATGAAGAGATAATGAATAAAAATAATAATGAAAAAATAATAATGAAGAGACAGAAAAAAGTGCAGAGTCCAGATCTAAATGCAATATTTTTAATTTCTGGAAAGCTGGTAGAAGCTATTACCAGTGGAGTAGCTGAGGCCTTCAAAAGCTCCATCCTAATCAGGCCCCTTATATAGGAACAGTCCCAACCTCCTCCATGCTCATATAGCAAACACAAGTCCTATAGCATACCATATAGGTTGTACCTCCTCTTGAGTAGCAGGGCTGACATCCTACTTAACTGGATGCTTCCTGTTCCAATGTTGAGATATTATGTAGGATTTTTGGGGGAGAAGGACATAAACAGAAGTCAAATGTTCATCAGTAAACCTATGCAAATAGCGAATATTTTGATCAAACTGTTTCTGTGCACAAATGTGCCTAGTGAGGAATGTGACTGTTAAAAACATGCAAAGTACCATGTGCTGATGTGTAGCTGGATGGCTTGTGTAGAAGGGGAAACTCTGGTTTTCTGCTCATGCCTGTGTTTTAGCATTTGCCTGCCCGAAGCCTGTGCTGATGATCAACATATATAAAAGATTGTACTGAACGCAGCAGCTCTTACTCATGAAACGTATTTTTTTCTTTCAGGGAGGATGTCAGAACAGCCAACGTCATTGCGGCTGAAGCAGTGACTTGTCTGGTCATAGACAGAGAGTAAGTACATCACTTTCCTACCTTGCAGTGGGGTGTAAATCCAGTTCACACATTTTACAGCTTTTAACTAGACCCTTTGATCATTTTTCTCCACAGTCATCATTTTATCTTGAGTAGTACAGTCACAGTAGGTAGGTGTCCTTGATGAAGTAGAGGGATGGTCCCCTAAATCAATAAAACAATACTCAATAGTGACAAATGCAGACAATTAAGTGCAGAAAGACAAAATGGGAATAAATGGGGAGGTAGTATTACTGTGGAAACGGATCCAGGCGTTACGGTGGAACACATATTGAGTTTGTGTTGGTAAAATGTCATGAAAGGCATTGAGCTTCTGGCAAATGTTGGAGCAAGATGTTGTTATTCTGGTCCATGTGGGGTTGGAGAGCCCTTGCCCAAAGAATGTAGCCCTGCTTGAAGCTCTGCAGTTCAAAGTAGATACAGGAGATCACCAGAGTATAGTAATGTCTTATGTAGGGAGCTTGAAGGAATCAGGAGGAGAAAATAAATGCCTGGGCTCCAAAAGACAGTGCTGCAAGTTCAAGTGCTCCCTACAGTTGTTGGGAATGGGATTAGAAAAAAAATCAGTGTTGCCTTGAAAATTCACCATGATACTTGGGGTGGTTTTTCAGTTGTGAGGGCAGTGAAGCAGTGGTGTAAACCATCAAAAGGTACAGTCAGGTCTTCCATGGGTCTCCTTCCCAGGGAACATAGAGTATAGATCTGCAAAACCATGATAGAGGTGGGTAGGGTGAATGAGGGTTGATGTTTCACTGCCTCCCCCAGCGCAAGAACCTTCAGGAGGGAGACAAAAGCTTCAAGGAGATGGCCCTTCACATGGGGATCACTCACAGAGCTGGAGGAAAATGAGAAGAGCTTGTAAGTGTTCAGAAGGAAAGGAAATCCATTGAATTTATAAAATATGTAGGGACCTACCTCTGGCCTAGGAACTTTGGGAGAGGTGTAGGAGAGTACCAAGGCAAATAGGACAAGTGGTTGCTCTGTCCTTCAGCTCTTCCCTGGGCACGCAGTCGTGATACAAGACACCATCAGTAAGGAGCTAGGAGCGATCTCTGAAGCCCTTCTTATATTCTGATTAGATATTAAAGAGATGTTCGAGCATCTTGTAAGGATTATCTACATACACTCAGTCCTGCTTTGGCATAAGTGTTTTATATTCAGTTATTTTGTAGTCCTTTTCTAGAGATCTAGTGTTCTATAATGGCTGAACTGGGGAATTACACTAAAAATCTTAGGTATTCCTGATGTGTTAGCTTGTTTATGATCAATTAAAATTATGGTCTATCCTTTGAAAACAGATGGTGAACTTCAGGGCTGTCAGCTGAGAGCCTTTCTTTCACTTACACTAGCAAAGTAGCCTGGTAGATAAGAGACACGCTGTGCCTTATCATTCTGTGGGGCAAAGAGAAGAAGAATTGGCATAATTAGATAATTTAGCAAGCATTAATTTTGAGAAAATACAAAGAAAGTAATTTATGCATTTTTTTCTGAATGCTTCTGTAAGGGACTTTTTTTTTTCACTGTAAGCATTAAAAAAACCCAGATACCTAGTAATTGCAGAGTTTCAGATCATTTTACAGACTGTTTTTTGCTTGTCTCTTGTGGGGTTTTTTTCTCAGTATATAATGTCCTTGAAATAGTAAGGAAGTACAAGTTAAATTTAAGCTGTAGTTAATCTATACCAGAGATTCTAGTAATGGTCTGCAATTAGTAGCAGAGTAACACTATTTATAAGAATCCTATTTATAGTGCAAGAAAAGTAATGCTATTCATAGCTCTATTTCTAGTTCAAGGAAGGTTATCCTGTGTCCTGACCACTTCTGACTTTTTTGTCATAGGTCTTCTCTTAGATTTTTATTTTATAGGCATGTGAATAGCCATAGAAGCTGATTTTAATATGGAGGAAACCTGCTAGGTTTTCTGTACATTTGGAAAATTGTGCGGGCGCTGTTCTCTTAACGAGGAAAATTAGCATTTCATTCTAGCCAGATACACAGAATATTATAAAATTTAGTTCGATATTGTGTTTGTGTTCATGTTGAGCTGTACACAAGGTAGCAATGGGAGTTGGAAGTCAGCTTTAGATATAGTTGGAAGTTGTTCTGTGCAGGAGGAGGAGTGATACATGGCAATAAGGTTCCTAATATTTTCTATTACAAGACAAGCTCTTTGCTTAATCAAACGTAACTACTGAAGCAGCACTTTTCATGCTCTCTGTGTGTCTCAATCTGAAACATTTCAGCAAAATTGATGTTGCAATTTCGAAGAGCAAGTTGTGGGAAAATATAGTTTCCTCAACAGTCAATCCATTTCTCTGCAAAACTGGAGAATCTCAGTCCTACTGACAGTCAGAATTAATATTACCCATTGGCATTATCTTGTCATCGGGCTAATTCAAGCTTCCTTTGAAAAGTCTTCCCAAGATATCCAAAAATTGTTCTGCACAACTGGTAATACAGGCGCCGTACTCCCACCTTTTTAACACTTGAACTGTAAGTCACACCTTGGTATTACAGCAAGGTAGGCTTAAGACAGGTGGAAGACTGGTCTCTGAATTTGGCAATTCTATGAGCAATCATCTTGGTTCCTGGAGGATTTTGAGGGTAACAGTACAGGAAGCTTTCTTTATAGGGGTGAGTCAACCAAACAAGCTCCAGGAGAGCTGGGTTTGCTTCAGCATGCAAAGATGAAGCAGTTTGCCTAAAACAATTACTGGAATTCAGAAAACATGTCTTAAAATGCCAGAAGGGTGAAGCTGTGAGAGTTGAAAATGTTATGAGGAAAGCCAAGCAGTAGTATGTGATCTCTCAGTGTCAGTGCTGCCTTGCTTTTTGGTTTCCTTGTGAAACAAGAAGGCCATTACAGTCCAAAACTGCCCCGAATGTAGCGTAGCTATTTCTTGCAAATCTACTTAGACGTGCTTTGCACCAATGGATTTTCAGCGTCCTTTCTGATGTGGAAGTGAGCAGTCATCTAACAAAGCAAAGTGCCTTCAGTACAGCGTATGCTGTTTCCCATGACTTTAAGCCATTTTGTTCCTTGTCCTGAAAATATTTGTTATGAAGGACAATATGGACATTTTTTCTGAGACCTTTCCTTTATCAGAGTACTGAATTTCTGTGGGATTTAGTCCTTAATGGTGTCTGGCTTCATCAGCAGTCTCCACCATGCAGGAGGTAAAATGAAGCTGATCATCCTGCTTCAGCCAAGCTGTAGGAGAAAATTCAGCTGACTTTGCTAGGTCTTTACATCAAATTATTCTGCATTATACTCCCATGTGAATGAATAAATACTGCTCGTAAACAACCTGTTTGTTGAACATCCTTGTCTCTAAATTGGAGAGAGGCAGATTTGATGGATGAGCTGTCTGGTGGATAAAGAATTGCCTGGATGGTTACATCCAGAGAGTAGCGGTTGATGGCTTAATGTCTGGATGGAGATCAGTGATGGGTGATGTCCCTCAGGGGTCCATATTGGGACTAGTACTGTTTAATATATTTATTAGTGACATCACTGAGGGACAGAGTGCCATTCAGAGAGCTCTTAAGATGTGGGCCCATCTGACTTTCATGAGGTTCAACAAGATCTAGTGCAAGGTCCTGCACATGGATTAGGGCAACCACTGGTATCAATCCAGGCTGTGGAATGAAAGGATTGAGAACAGCCTTGGGGGTGCTGTTGTGTGAAAAGCCATACATGAGCCTACAATATGCCTTCACAGCCCAAAAAGCCAACCATATCCTGGGCTGCATCAAAAGCAATGTGACCAGCATGTGATAGGAGCTGATTCTCCCCCATTACCCCACTCTCGTGAGGCCCATTCTATAGCATTGTGTCCCACTCTAGGGTCCCCAGTACAGGAAAGACATGGAGCTGTTTGAGCATTTCCAGAGGAGGCCACAGAGATGATCAGAGGGCTGGAACATCTCTCCTGTGAAGACAGCTTGAGAGAGTTGAGAAAGTGAAGACCTTATAGCAGCCTTCCAGAACTGAAAGGGGACTAATGAGAAAGATAGTGAGGGACTTTCTATCAGAGCCTGTAGCTGTAGGATAAAGGGTAATGGTTTTAAACTAAAAGAAAGTAGATTCAGACTTGATACAAGGAAGACATTTTTTATGATAAGGGTGGCAAAACACTGAAACAGGTTGCCCAGAGAGGCAGTAGATCCCCCATCTCTGGAAACATTCACAGTTAGGTTGGACAGGGCTCTAAGCAAACTGATCTAGTTGGAGATGACCCTGCTTACTGCAGGGGGGTTGGACCAGATGACACAGATCACCCTACATCTGGTTGGACCAGATGACCCTACATGAAATAAAATTGAGACTGTTGCTAGCAAAGTATTTCCTATTGTGGTACTGCAGCAATTCATCCTCTGGGAAGAAACTAATTGTGGGAGATGCACGACGTTGTTGTCTCCAAAGCATGTCAAGCTTGGCCCTGTCGTAGGTTGTCTTAGTGAATTTTGAGGCTCTCTGGAGGGGTTATTAGATTTATTGCCAAAGTACAGTTGGACTGATCGGAGAAACAGTAACAATAACAATATGCTGGATTTGATGGATTAGCCCTCTAGGAAATCTTCTATAAAATGTCTTCTGATAAAAATTGCGTAGACACAAGCAGGACAACCTTGAGCATCTGTTCTATAAATCAGTTTGAATAAACACGTACAAACACACTTTATTTGCAGCTACTTTGTACCGCCATAAAATGGGAGGAAAAGGTTTCGAACTCATTCCTAACATCTTGATTACCATTGGCACCCATGAGAAAGAAGTTGGTGCAGCTTTATAAACTTTGGTTTTTCATATGTGCCTCTTGAAACTAAAAAAAACAGTGTTTGAAAATGTGCATGGATCCTCCTGAACTGCAAGAATATTTACACTGAAGTTGATTTGGATTTATCTTTTATTTATATGTGGTGAGGGTTTTTTCTCCCCTCCTTATAACTTATTTATGTTGACAACAGTATTTTCCTGGAGTGCTGAGATTTACCAGGTGTAGATGTTGTGGGTGCTGGGAGTACAGAATTGCCTAATACATGTGTTAGAGGAGCTGAAGGATAAGAGCCACTAAAAACTCAAGGCACACAGCTGCTGGTGTTGATGGAGGCCGGCAGTGCTACAAAATGACGTTTGCAACTATTGAGTGCTAAATGCTGGTTTTTTCTGCCTATTGTCTTCTCCAATTGCACATCAAGATGATACAGGTTTTTTTATGAAAACATTTTAAGTATTTCAGGTACTTTCATCTTTTTCACTTTGGATTTTAGGTTTTTGTATGTATTTGAAAGCCTGATTTTTTTTATTTTGTTTTTAAAGGGGTAACTATGAGGTGTTGAGAAAGATTACAGCATCAACCCTTTTGGCAATGAAAAATGGAGATAAATAAAATAAAGTACTATCCTGGCATGACTGACCCTATACAAGCTGAGCTGAACTCTTTCATTGGAGATTTTTGGTTTTGCTGCTCTATTGTTTTTTCCCAGTTGGGGTGAAGTTTATCCATGGAGAAAATTGTTTATGAAGAGGGAATAGAAAAAATGAAGAGAGAAGGTTACGTAGAGAAAAGAACTGAGCAGTTTTCTGATTAAATTCTTGGGGAAGTTGTGACCGAGATGAAACTCCAACAGCATTTGAGATAGGCAATAAAAACTGGACTCAAGTGAACTTCAGTATCTTGCCCAGTTTTAAATTTTGCTTGAGATATTTTAATAAAAACCTGGGGGTGTTTTATTAAAAACCTAAAACCAAACTGGTTATACTCCTTTTGATGTCTTTTATTTGCCCACATGATGCCTCACTAGACAAGGAAGAAAAAAAAAATTTAACCCTGTCATGTTTTCCTAGCCATGTGAAAGCAGACCAAGCCTAGCTCTTTTAAATTGCATTTGAAGCATTAGGAAATGTCTTCAAGCATTCTAGAAGGATTACAGTATTACTGTGTCTTGCTTAATTGGCTAAATACCTGTTTGTGGTGCAGGTGAACATCGACATACACATCTTGCTTTGCTTTCGCTGTCATTTTTCAAGGCTTTGACATCATCCTATGGCACATCTTCAGCACAAGTTATGTTGAATGAGCAGCATTTTTCATATTTTTACTGCTGAGAAAGGAAGTCTTGAGTGGTCTTTTCTCCCAAGCAACTAACAATAAGACAGGAGGAGATGGTCTCAAGTTGCATTGGGGAGGTTTGGAGATTAGGATTGGAGATAAGGAAAAATTTCTTCACCGAAAGAGTGGTCAGGCATTGGACCAGGCTGCCCAGGGAGGTGGTGGAGTCACCATCCCTGGAGGGCTTGAAAACACGAGTAGATGTGGCACTCCAGGACATGGGTTAGTTGACATAGTGGTGCTGAACAGATGGTTGGACTTGTTGATCTTGGAGCCTTAAAGATTCAATGATTTGATTAATTTTCAGTCGAAAAGATACTGTGGCGATTAATACATCTTAATTAACACATCTTAATATTGAAAATTACAGCCTACCTTGTTAAAAAATCCTAACGTAAGTTCTATGGAGGAGCAAAGGAGTTTTTGCCCTTTCTTTCTCATTAATGGGTTCTTGTGGCTTTCCCTGTGCTGTATAAACAATTTCCTAGATTGCATCATTTAAAATATTTTGAATTAAAATTAATAACTCAGGGAATTTATGTGGGCAGAGGATATTTCCAGAGCGGGCGATGACTGTAATTATGCAAGAGGCCATTACAGCAAGCAGCTCTAGATACAAACTAGTATAAATACCTTTCCCAGCTGTGACCCCTTGCCACATATTTATTACAATAATGGGTAAAATATAGGTTTTTTTCAGCTGCTGTTCCTAAAGTAAAATAACTAAGCCTCCTTTTGTGCTTCTGGAAGTCATGGCCCCGCTTGCTGCATGCACGCAGCGTACCTCACGTGGGGTCAGGCATCTCCTGATGCAGCAGGACACTTAAGAACCCACTTAAGAGCATACGGTGTGTTTAAGCTGCTTGGGCAAAGCATGGTCTGAATGGTTTCATCACACTGCAAGCCAAAGTGAGCACAGAGTCACCCTGGTTAACCTCACAAGTCATGGCATATTGTATTTCACACAGCTGCCCTCCTTTCAGGCCAAGTACATCAGGTCGAGGAATTCTGCTCATTGCTGGGTTTGGTTTTTTCTACCATTTTTTCAGCTTTTTAGGTTTCTGGGGTTTGGCTTTTTTCAGCTTCTTAATAGCCATTTCCATTCTTTGGCTGTATGTTTAGTGCCCAAAAGTGTCACAGACCTATAGAAGCTGGAGGAACATGAGGGTTTTCATTTCTGAAGCTGTTGCCTTAAGGCAGAGATTAGTCAAGAGACTGTAATTCATCCCTTCACGTTAGCCCAAGTCTTTTCTCACTTTGCCAAAAAAGAAAGTCTGCGTGTGACAGACACATCAGGAATGATGGAAACGTATACTTGGGAACTATGCTTCTCACCTGGAGTATTTTCAGTTATTAGGCATTAAATTATTTCAGCTACTAAAATTTCTAAAAATATTCAAATTGGATTTCTTATTTAATCTGACACTGTAGAATATTGCTACCAAAGACAGTTATGTTTTTTAATTTTTTTCCAGGAGTGATGCTCATTAGTTGATCAAATGGTCATTAGGTCCACGTGTTGGAGTCACTCATGATATAAAAAGATTGTCTAATTCTTTTCCTGATATGTTTATGCTCTTTGTATCTCCCCTGGGACAGAGGATGGTATTTTAGGGACTGCTCAAGCTACTCACAGCTTGTACAGAAGACAGCTCAGTACTCAACATATCAAGGACTCCTAACATTGCACTCTGTCTTACTCTGTTTAACCCAATTAAAGCCAAATTTCCTCTTCAGTTTTGTTAATCTATTTGGCTTATGACAATTTTCTTGCCTTTCTGCCCTTGCTTACTTTTCCTTCTCTGGGTTTGGTTTTTTTCCCCCTTATTTCTCTCTGCTGTGTTTTGGCTGCTGTTTCTCTTCAGATGGGAAAGCTAAGATCCAGAAGTAAAGATTATCCTTCACTTTGAAAGCAGGAGGTTTCTAGGATTTCTTGTTAGAGGATGGGAATATGGTGGTGACATCTCATCATCATGGAACACATTGACAGATTGACTCTAAAACTTATATTGAAGTGAGGGAAAACTTTAGCAATAATTTCAGTTCAGTCCTTGAAAGAGCTGGATAAATAAGTTTGGATCTTCTTAGTCTTGGTTACTGCATTTCCACCTCTTCTCCAGAGTGCCTGAGGCTGTATTTCCCAGCAGATGACCGGACCTGGTGCTTGTTTCCTTGGTTGCAGCCATCCCCAGCATCGGGGGATGGCCCCTTGTTGCTGCTGGAGAGGCACATGGTCTTGCTTGGCTCCCAAATCAAGACTCTTCCTCTAAAAATGCCCCTTTATTTCCACAGCTCCTTCAAGCATCTGATTGGTGGCCTAGACGATGTTTCCAATAAAGCCTATGAAGATGCAGAGGCAAAAGCAAAGTAAGTGTTGTGTATAAAATCTTAACCTTGTTTTTATTGATGGTACATCATTGTAATTTAAAAAACCCTACTTTTTCTCTCCACAGTAGCATAAACCAGCTTGAAAAGTAGTAAATTAGGTGCTAATTCAGAATTTTCCTCTGGATGAGCCTCTGTCTGTCTCCCTCGCTCCCTCCATGAACATGGGAGGACCAGAGGGAGATAGGTCTCCTTGGGACAAGGCCTGGAGCTGCATTAGACCCAGGGACTGTCTTAATCACAGTGTTTGAGTCCACAGAAGTGCCAGGTCTTCAAAATTTAGCACAAAATAATTCTCTTGAGATAGTTTAAGGTGAGAAATTGGAAATCTTGGAAATGAAGAAAATTGTTGTGGATTATGATTTTTTTAGCGAACTCTGATCTTTTGGCAGCATTTTCACAAAGTCAAAATGCATTCTGAGACAAGGAGTAGGAAATTGGTTTGTCACTTTTTGAACAAATCCTAGAGCTACTTTGATGTGAAGCAATATATTCGTATAAAGGCCTACTATAAATATTCATTCCTTGCAGAAGTGAGCTGTAGTGTATTGTGTATTTTAAAATATTTCCAAAAAACTCCTGAACACCCCAGTCTTCATTCATTTGTGATCTACAATTCAGTTTTAGTAAGAAAACTTTGTTACGTCTGTACTTCGGTAAAGCTTTTGAAGAGGAATGTGTTCTGATTAGAGGGATCCTGAATATAAACCAGTAAAATTCCAAGGCAGAAGTAGTTTAAAAGAAAACTAAAGTTGCTCTGTGCAAACTTATTTTACTTTTCCTCTTATAAAATGATTTTACTTTTTTTCTGATTTTTTTTTCTTTTTCATTATTACCACATTGAAGAAGGGGAGCGATGTTTTTCTCAAAGTCAAATGATCGGTGTGACCGTTAAATCAGTGATCTGAAGCCATCTAAATTTAAGATTGTTCTTAAGTTATACATAGTAACTTCTCATTAAACCAGAGGGGATTGAAATAACGTGTAACAAAGGAATTTGACACTTCTGTGGAGAGAAAATGAGAAACCTTAATTAGTTGATCAAAAATAACTTGTTCATTTCAGAAAGTAAATATGTGTCCCAAGAAACTTAGTTTTTTGGACAAGACTTGCTAATATTGGAAAGTACCCACAAATTGGGACAGTATCTTACTTTATACCATCTTTGGGTGATATTTGAAACACATTTTTTCACCATGTTTAATTTGCTTTAAGGTACTAGAAGGCACCTCGTGGTTGCATTTTGGTTTGGAATATTTCCCTACCCCAATTCAAACATGCAAGCTTTCTTCTTCAAATAGAAAGATGTAGTTCCCTGTAGTTCTTGTCAACTTAACAAAAAAGGCAGAAGGCTGTCAACCTCTTTAACCATCCCAGAAAACAGCTACTGGGGGCACAGGATGCCAAGTCAGATGGCCGTGGAGCTATAGCAGCAAATAACTCACTAGTAGATATTATAGATAAATATAATAGATATTATTATATATAAGCTATTAGTAGCAGCTGAAAAGACAGCCTTTTAATGTCAGTAGCAGCTTATGCAAAGCATTTTATAAAGAGCTGGAAAATAAGCTTAAGCAGCTACAGAGAGATGGTCGCAAGTAATCCAAGGCATGGGCTATTATTATTTTAGATTATTATTTTTTTAGTGTTGCTACTTGGGTTATTTTGATTTCCATCTGGACAGAAAGGAAGGAAACATTAGTAATGAAACTGAGGATTTTTGCTTTTAGTAATTACACAAACTTGGTATCGCAGAAGCTTTTATAACCCATTAGCACCAAGCAAAATTTGCAACTAGGACTTGCCATTCCCCATTTCATAGTCTGTTTTTTTACATCTATGATTTTAAGCTGTATTTTTATTAATAGAATATCACAATCCAATTTATTATCACAGGCAAAGCTTACATGTGCAGATTGTATTGGTGGCTTTTTTGGGAGAGTACTGTAAATATTTTTTTTTCAGGGACCCTTGTGTGTTTTGTAACATGTCTTTGGGGTGGGGGCTGCAGTTGTGGACCTATTTTGGATAAAGTCTTTATTTTGGGGCCAGTGCTGACCTTAACATATTTGAGCGTTTATCTTTTTTCCTCCTCTTTTCTTCTGATGCCAAGTATTTCATCCCAATGGAAGGGCAAAGTGAAGGATTCCTGGTGATGGAGGAACTGTCCCCCTAAAGAGGAATCGATTAATTTTGATAGCGAATTTCTCTATCTTAAATTGAGCCCTATCACTCAAGACTGTAGGTGACAGTGACATTAGCAACCTTCACATATTGACATTTTTGACTTGGAAAAAGCAGAAGGGATCAGTGCTGCCTGTCTGGAGAAACATTTTAAAAAGGACCAGTCTTTGAAAGATGGCATTTATTAGTGAAATACCATATTCACATGTGCTCAACTCTTTGAAAGCACAGGTGTGCCTGTGAAAAGATGAATAGAAGAGAAAGAAAGGGCCAAGTTTCTTTGAGGGTAAAGTGAGATCCTTTGGAAGCTGCTGCAGAAAGCTTTGTTGCATGTGTGTTATTGTTTCTATATCTCACAAGGTAAAACTCTGCTGGGAGTAAAGTCAACTTGGCAGAAATTGTAACCTGGATTACTTTTCAAGCAGCTGTTAATTAGCGGCAACTAATTGTCCTTCAAGGGTTTGTCTTTTTCAAGGGGAAGGTTGTGAAAGGGAAGAACTTGGCACATAAAGTACATTTGGGTTTGCTGGGGCTTTGCACAAATCACATTAAAGAGTTTTCCTTCTTTTTGCATCCTTTTAGCTAGCATCTTCTTTTCAGCGCTTGTATGGCAGGTGGCTGAAGGCCTTGGGGTGGGTAGAAATATTCTCTATACCTGCGTCTCGCTGGGTATTAGGTGGGTCAGGATGATCCACACAAAGGTCAGATGTTCAGTAGACATTACTATATACAAATGTCGTGGTTGTAAGATGTCATTATGGGGTGCCAGAGCCTACTTTTGGCTGTCCTGGTGCCACGGTCAGGATCAAAATGTGAACAATTTAACATTTTCTTACCAGTTGCTGTCAGTTAAGAAATGTTAACTGAAATTAGAGGTATAAAACCATCTACAAGACAGCAGCGAATGTATCTTCATTTAAATATACCATGTTTGTAGGCTTCTGTTTGGCAAAATCACACTTTTAGATGACATCTAATGCAGGCTTCATGTTCCTAAAGCAGGACTTGGGCCATGGGCAGGAGTTCATTGCAGAGATGACTACCAAATTGGTGGCACTGGTGAGATTCCTTTAACTTCATGCTAGAGCATGACCGTGGTCACAAAGTTTGTATTCCCAGTGCAGAGATGACTTGAGAGGATGTTAGGCAGAAGTTACAGCACATGAAGGTCTTTCCATGTATCTACCATCCCTTCAGGTCTGAAAGGGCTAAATGACTTTTTGTTGAGTTTATCTCTTGGCAGCCTGGTGCTTTCCCAGCCAAGCCCTTGAGACATGGTTGGGGTGCACCTAGGACCCGGGAAAATGTTCGAGCAATCAAACTGCTGTAGACAACTGAGCCACCACTTCCTACCCTTGGGCATGGTTTGAAGGAAAGAGCAAGATCTACTCAAAAGGCAATCTTTGCCTCTTGAAGGCAAAGACAATTCATACCAGCTCAGCTGAGCATAAGGGCTTCCTGCACCACTAAAAGAGGTGTCACAAGGGGGTCATGGCTTGAGGTATTTAATACTGGCCATGATGGCTGCAGGTGTCTCTCTGTTTCAAATGGGCACCTCTGGATTGTGTCCTAAATGCCTGGCTCTTATGCTGCACAGCCAGACGGGGTGCCCGGCACAAGACTGAGTCAGAGCTCCAGTGGGAAGGTACCCAGGAGTTCCTGCCAAGCAGACCTCGAAGAAAGTTGTGTTCTTCAAGGGCTTTGGCCTTCCCTCAAGGTCGTATCTCTGTAGGAAAACAAGCATGTGCTTAGGCTGCTGAAAGTAGGGGAACTTGAAAAAGTTGCCTGTCTGCTTAAGCTGAGTCATCTTTGATGACATTTGTGAGTTTTCTTAAATTCAGGTGAACACAAGTATTGTGGCTTTCATCTGAATGGAAGAAGTCTCTTATCTCTTTGTGATTACAGAGATTGTCTTTATAGCATGACTTTACTCCAGCACCAGAGTTTATTTATTTGTTTACAACTAATACCTTGCTACCTGACTAATACATATTTTGGAGACACTTTTCCCTGTATTTTTGCAAGCTCCAGACTGGCACCTCTCTTTAACATCCATTCTTGGTGTTCAGTCTCTTAAATCAGAAATTATTAGCCTATCATCTGTGAGATTATATAATTAATATTCTACTCCTCGGATGTATTCAGATAAGCTAATAAATTAATCAACTAATGAATATTATAGTTACATCCTTTGCAGAGAAAAGGTGAAGGAGGGAGAGAAATGTTCAATTCATTTCACGTTCTCAGAAAACAGGAATTTCAGAAGAACAGAACTCACGTCCCAGTGTCAGGCTGGGCTATGTCGGTATTTAGGGCATGGAAGAGATAGCTACGTAAGCAGGAGACCCGTTTAAGCGGAGGTCAGTTCGAGATAGAGCCACTACAGAGCTCCCATAAATCCAAAAGGAAACAGGTGTTTTCTACTCTAGTTGTTGGTGCCAAGTAAGGTGAGGGTTCAGTGAGCTCAGTAAGCTCCAGGCACGCAAGTCGCATGTGTCTCTTCTGTCCAGAAACTCCTGAAGTTAATTGCCGCATACTACTTTGACCACTAACTAGGTCATCAGGTGAGGTACCTTGTGACTTGGTCCCACCTTTCTATGACATGGCTGTAGCCTCTCCCATGGCAAAGAGACAAGGACAGCAACAAGGTGGCCTTCAGCCCCAGGCTGGGAAAGCTGGCAGCTGCCTGGGCTTTGCCCGGCCAAGCAGAGCGTATCCGCTCTGATGACCAGGGTCCCTGCGCTCCTCTTCTGTCACATCCAGAATTATCTGCTGATGTTGATCTCCTGTGGCAGCGGGGCTTGAAATTAATACCCTATTGAAGTCCAGACACTGGTGCCTTTCTGCTGTTGCTCCAGGCCCTCTGTAGACCTAGGCTATTTTGATTGCACTTTTTGCTTTTTTCTCTGTGTTTTGCTTTTTTTTTCTTTCCAGCTGCATTGCAGCCCTGGGGGAATATGTCTTGGTACTCACAGCCAAAACTGTCTCCTCCTCATAGGACCTGAGGAGGCGGGGACCTTTGTATATGATGCCTTTGCCTTCCCTAGCAGCTCTGGCCCTAAACACCCTTCCTCTTTTTGTTACAGCACAGCTCAAGTAAAGCTCCACCCAAACTTTTTATATTACCGGCCAGATTTGTTCTTTTTTTCACTTTACACTGCCTCTCTCCCTACATTTATTCATAACAAAGCACCCTAGCAATTCCTTGACTTTATTTTGATGCAGGGGGTGTTTTTAAAAATATTTTTCCATTTTATATGCAAGCTTTGTAGATACTTCTCCCCTTCCACCCTGGGTTTAGAGATAAAATTGACTAAATAAAATTTTCTAACCGAGTGCTTGTCTGCGTGGCTGGGCTGGAGCCTGCTCCGGAGGTCTCCCAATGTCTGGTAACTGGTGTTCAGCTGCCATCTGCTGTTGAAGGCTTCCCCTGAGCTGTGTCCAAGTGTTGTGTTTTGCAGGGTGAAATCCTTGTATCCTCCATATCCATCTGGTTTCTCCCTTGCCCATGTGTTTACAAGAGAGAAGTGATTCTGAGTCTCATGTAGGGTTCTCGGTGGTGCTCCTTGGGGGGCCACTGCTGGCTCTGCAGATCTTTCCTTGCAATCCAGCCTTTCCTTTTGCATCATGAGTTCTCCTTTGAGACTTATTTTAATAGTTGAAATTGTGTCCAGGATTTGAAAGCTTATTCCCGTGGATAGGTCCTGGTATTACTAGGTAGCACAGATCCAGAGGAATAGAAGTGTAGAGAAAAAAATGGTGACAAGGACCTGCTCCACAGACTGTTCCCATTTCCACAGGGTTTGCCTTTGTGCTAGTTCAGATCTGCTTTCCTGGATGAAATGTTCAACAGAAGCTCCTGAGATCGCCCCTTCAGTTTAGCATCATCTGAAAGGAGCTTGGTTCTCACCCTGTTGTCCTAAATAAGAGATATGAGGAGGACGTCTCAGGGTACTTACTCCAGAAACATGCTCCATCTAGCCTAAGAAATATTTTAATGCACCTTGCATATAAAACCTACTCATCCTTGCTTCCCTGATCACAGCGTATGTCTGAATGTGGAGGGCAGTCACCTGATCATGCATGTTGGTGTGCTCGTGGTGTAGACATGCGCTTTTTGGAGTTTAAGATCTAAAAAATGGGCCATGGCACACAGCAGAAAACATCTTGTCTTCATGCAAACTTCTGCTCCAGTAAGGTGTTGGCAAGCACAGTGGTCCATGGTCATTTTGAGCCAGTCTGTGGATTTTTGATGAATAATCAACAAGCCTCTGTATTAGGACACTATGCTTTTTGTTTCTTTATCCTCTTTTCTTCCAGAAATATGGATAAGAGAGAATCATAGAATGGTCGGGGCTGTAAGGGGCCTTAAAGATCATCAAGTTCTCACCCCCCCTGCCATGGGCAGGGCCACCTCTCACCAGACCAGGCTGCTCGAGGCCCCATCCAACCTGGTCTTGAACAGTGCCAGGGAGGGGGCAGCCACCACCTCCCTGGGCAACATGTGCCAGTGCCTCACCACCCTCACAGTGAAGATTTTTTTCCTAATATCCCATATAAATCTACCCCTTCCAATTTAAAACCATTTCCCCTTGTCCTATCACTGCATGCCCTTCTAAAAAGTCCCTTCCCAGCTTTCCTGTAGCCTCTTCAGGTACTGGAAGGCCACTGTAAGATTTTCCCGGAGCCTTCTCTTCTCCAGGCTGAACAACCCCAAGATAAGCCAAGAGAGGGTTTAACCCCTGCCAAAACGGAAGTTTTCAAAGTTAAAAGTTCCAAAATGGGAGCTACCAGTTAAAAAGAATTATTTAATTAAGGTCTGACTTTCTGTCACACGGCAGCTTTTAGAAACTTTGGCTGAAATAATTCACCGACACACGGAGTGCAATTAGATTAGTAATTTTTTCTGCAAGAGAAAATATTTTCTGGCTTACAGCATTAGGAAGGTCTGGACAGCCTGCAAACTGTAATAATTGGCTCCATCTCCCTCTGTGTCAATTGTTTTCTGAATTAGGGACCATATGGGAACTAGCTCTTGCCTTGGCTATCTGTGGTGCCAGACCTGGGGGGGTGGAAAACCTTGTGGGACATGCAAAAAGCGGGGGGAAAGTTCATTAATGCTACAAAAAGCAGAGGTTGCAATCTTTTAAGCTATGTAAATAATTACAATCATTCTCCTACTTGGTGAGTGCTGCTGAGAAATCATAAGTGATCGCTGATACCAGTTAAATGCGTATGCGTGAAAATATATTGTTATTAGAAAAAAAGAAAAAGCACTTTTTTTTTTTTCCTCTTGGAAAATTTTGTGGGTAACAGAGTTAAAGCTTTAAAAAATATGTCATTTCATCCTGAAACCACCAGTAGTTTGTATTTGAGTCTAGCTATGGAATTTTCCCAACTCCTGTAAGAAATAGGTGGTTACTTAGGAAATCAGTTCTCAGAAATCATGTTAAAAGGTGAGATAACACACAGGGTGATATCCCTAAATGAAGGATTTTTTAAAAAATTTTTTTTCTTTTTTGGAAGGTGAATTGCTGTTTTCTTGAAGATTTGCATTGCTCAGGCAAAGATCTGTGCCAGATAGACTTGATGGCTGCTTTCCTCCTGAGAAAATGCACTGTGCAATGCAGCATGTTGCTCACGAGGGATATATTAAATTAGCTTTTAAAACCAGGTCATTATTACTTAGGTAATGATCTGTATGCTTTCCTCTTACTAACTTGACCTTTCGATATGATAATGGGTTGTGTCGGATGTCAGATGGAAGCGCTAGTGGGGGAAAAAAACCCCATGCCTTTGAAGCAGGCTGCTATTATAATATCTTACTGCGTTTGTTTTATAACATTAGGGCCCGTACTGATGAAATCAAAAGGCAGCAGAAAGCTTGCTGACGATAATGAGTCTCATTCCAGAGGAAACAGAAAAATGCTTCAGCGAATGCGTCCGTGCGCTCAGCGGTTCAAGCCGTACTGGGTAGCACTTGATGGAAATGGAGGTCTGTGCTTTAGGAAATATTAACCATTCCTTTGGCATTTATCTAAATACTGTTTTTCCAGAAACTGCTGAGAATACTTATGTTAATCCCAGGCTGGTCATTTAGAGCTTTGTGTAGCACGGTCGGTAGCTTTAAACAGAAACCACGGCAGACTTTGGGATGGCGAGGCAAAGGTAGCATTAAAATGGTTTTGCACAGTTTCTAGGTCTCTATGTTTGGCATCCAGTGCATTTTTGAGTTGTCCTGAAGATTTCTCTGAATAGCTTTGTAAGGATTACGCCACTGGAAAAGGGGCTATTTCAGTCCTGCTTTCATCTTCTGACTTAAATAACAGAGATGCACTTGAATAGAGTTAGATATATTATAAATAAAACTCAGTGTCCTCCTACTTTAGGGGGCTATGCATTTTTGGAACTGCTGGGAATAGTTGTGGGATCATCTGTGGCTTTTCCAGTGCCGGACTTGCCTGCTAGACCAGCTGTCCTTCCTTGTACCTGACCAACTCCTATGAGACCCACCATGCATTGTGTCAGACCTCACTTTTAATGTCCAAGTGTTGGTTAGGGAAAGAAAAGAAAAAAAGTAGACCTGGTGAGAGTTGGAGGGCAAGTGTTTGGGCGGCGTTGACCTCTTGGAAGGAGATGGTTTGGGCCCCGGGAGGGGAGCTCCAAAGGAGGAGATAGGGGAACACAGTCTCCCCACGGCCAAATTGTCTTGGCAGAGCTGGAAAAGGTGTTGTCAGATAAACAAGATCCTTCCCATTTATCCAATATACTTCCCAGGCTGGGATGCAATGGCAGTGGCTCCAAAGTTGTGAAATGTTGGTGTATGCAGTGGTTTCAACAGCAGGGAGAGTGGAAAGAGCAGAGGGTGGAGGTCAATCTTTTAAAGATGAGTGAATATTAATTATTTTCCCTGCAAAAGTTAGTAAGCATCGTACCCTAAAGCGGCATAGCAAATCCAGTTGACCGCTGAACAGTACTTGTGTCAAATTCAAAGGTGAAATTCAATCACCAGACTGTGAAATGGAAGAAGTTTAATCCTTCCATCAGTAAAATTTCAATGCACTCTGAACTCCAGAGTTATTGCTGACACTTCCATATCAAAACAAACCTTTTTTCTTCTTTCCCTTCTTCCCTGTAAAGAACTTAACTGTTTTTCCTGAAGTCTAAATATAGTCCACATTAAACTCCTACCCACATCTCATCCTTACAGCAACATTGGACTGTTGCACTATTGGTGATGTGAGGCCATCTCTATCACCAACACTCAACAGCAAGGCTCTATTTTGATTTCTCTTAATTTTGCCAAATGCGAGGAACTAAGCAAAGGCAGGCCAAGACTGACTGTAGAAGAAGAGCAGATGATACCACCAAGACGGGTCTTTGCCTTCACAGCAGCGGGACCCACAAGAGGCATCACATCCCTCTTTGGGTGCTACAGGAAGGTAACAACCTGCCACTGCAATCATTTACTCCATAACGCTGAGTAAAGGAGGTTTATTTAAAAAAAACCTGAATCTTCCAATATTGTGGATGGATCCATTCGACAATGATAATATTTTTTCCATTTGCTCATCTGAAGCATTTTGAGCATCCCAAGGCCCCACTGCTGGGCAGTGCACTGACTTATCCTGATGGCACTGTGCTCCACTTACATTGATTTGCCCTCAGTTGCATTTGCTGTATTTTCTCAGTGCCTGACTGAATACTCCATTAAATGATTTGAGAAGTGCTGAGCTCTAAATCTCTAAATTATCTGCTTTAAAAAAAAAACCCAGAAAACTCAAAGTCTTCTCATGAATTAACTGATCCCACAGTTTTTACGGTGGTATAGCAAGGTAAAAACATCAAAAATATAGATAATGTGAAATTTTGAATATGTGAGAGAGCTTGGTGTCTGTAAACCTTGGAGGAGAAGATCAAAGCCTGATCTTACCTGTTATATTGGGCGTTAATATAAAACTACCTGTTGTCGTTACATTTCTGATGTAAGTTAAAAGGACCTCACTCTCAGCTGTATTTAAAATTAATTTCAGTAATGGGAATGAAGCAGTTCTAGCTCTCTCTGTACCATCATGTGCAGGCGTTTTTGCGTTCTGTCTCTTGTGTCTGTTAGGTTTTGTGACTTCATCTTCAGGTGCAATTGCAATTTGCTCGGCAGTTGCTTACCTGCTGCAAATAGCTGTGCCTCCACCCAGACCCATCAGTGCTACAGGGGTGTGTTCAGATCCTTGCACTGCTCTTAATTTTGGATTAAATCACAAGCCTTGCCAGGCTTGGGTGCGTCTCCTAATCCTTTACTCTTTAAGAAGATGCTTTCTAATAAAGGTGTATTTCTCGCACGGTGCGATTTTAATGGATAGCTAATTCCTTATTTTGTTTAGAGGCTGTTTCTGTGCAGGGGTGATATTGTTCATCTCGCTTGGTAAAATGTAATTCTTCTTGCTTGAAATTCTTTTAGGAGCCAGTAATCAGAAATGGACTGGCAGCGGGCCAGTCAACGGCTGTGAGTCTTTTATCATGCAGGGAAATTGCCAGGGAGTCCCTACAGATGCTGCTTTTGGGGGGGAGAAGAAGAAAAAAAGAGAAGAAAATCAAAAAGCAAACTACTTGGCTGCTTTGAAACATTAGCCATCCCCTTAAATCCCCTTGGCTTCCTAGCTTGCTTCCTGATTTCATACACTTAGGGAAATGAATGCCTTAGGTTTAGCTTTGAAAAATGTTTTACAAACCTGTTACCAACCCCACTGCTTTCCAGTAAGCTGTTTTAATAACTGTGTGATACTTGTATTGTTATATTTTGCATCTGGGTCAGATCCAGATGTGAAAAGGTTTGTTAAGTGATGGTGCACATGCATGGTGAAGGAGTAACCTCCTGCGTATCACCAAGAAAATACAGCTCCGAAGCTCATGTCTTGAGAAAGCAAAGACTTTCATGGGATTACTGCTGCTGCGGATGCGCCCGTGCTAAGTATCCAAGCTGACATTTATTAAAAAGTAGGAATTTCTTTTATCTTTTCTTGCTGAAGCCTTGGCAAAGGGTAAAGTTCTGCAAGGCTGGGTGCTGGGAACAGCCTTCCCCCAGTCATGGATCATGCTCAGCACCTCACAAAGTCCCCTCTAACATGCAATATAAACACTTTTCTTCCAAACAACCGAAACAAAACTCTGGTAACCTAAACTTCCTTTAAGAGGACTTGATGAATGCAGAAGCAAAATTAAGATTATTTTCTCTTGTTTCTATATGTATTTCATTGCCTTGTTCTCCAGGACAGCTACTGTCTATTGCTCTTGGAAATGGAAAAAAATATTCAGACTTCTCTGGAGAGAAGTAAAGGGTATAAAGGCTGGAAACAAGCAGCCTTGTACATTCCCTTTCCTAATGAGATGCATAAGGGTAGGTGATGGTTTCAGATGAGGGCATATGGAGAGGTAGGAGTCTCTCGAGTGAAGGGTCCTTTTATAGCAAGTCTCTTTGAATGGCTTCAAGCATTTTGCAATATTGTTTTGAACATGGATGGGGGAAAGAAATTCAAATGTTTGTTTGACCTGCAGCATCTCCTATGTCATTTAATAGAGAGCTGAAGATAAAAAAACTGAGCTCTAGGTGTGCCAGGGGCCATATCACTCAAGAAGTCAACAGGAGCCACTGATAATGAATTCTCCTTTTGACGTGGTGAATGTTGAATGTCACAGCTTGGCTTGGGAAAAAAAAAATTTAAACGTACTTGCCTGAGCTATTTTAAAGTTTTCCAGAAGTTTTAGTGAGTAGAAATGCTAAGATGATGAAAATTTTTAGTAGAGGGCACCGCTTCTTCTGCTGGGGCTTATCTGTGTCACCCCTTTGGAGGCGACACAATGAGGGTACTTGGAGATAAACACTAATGGGGTATTTGAATATCAGTGCTTAAAAGTGTTGTTAGAAAAAAATTGCTATGTAATTTATCGCTGACTTCTGAAAACCATTTAGAGCTGGAAATAATTTATAGTTGCATTAGTGTATCCCATTTTTAAGTAATCTTGTTATGACATGAAGAATCCTACTATCATATTGGCAGTTCGATGAGGCAATTGTATTGCTAATTTTACTGCAGTCCCACATCTTTAATAAATGCCTTTTGCTAGCTTTTTAAAGAGAATTCTGTTAAAAAAATAAATCCAGGAACGCATTCAAAATACATCAGCTTCTTCAAAAGCATGAAGAGAGCATCTGGACTGATCTTGGCTGAGAAAACCATATTTACAGTGGAAGTGGGGAGGTTTTCAGAGAACTTGAATCTATTCACCTGTATTCATTTAAAATGATAAAGTCCACCTTACAAGGTCCTAAGCCCCCTTGAAATTGTGCCTGTTGCCCCATTCCCAAAATGCAAAGGTCTGGTGTCAATAGACAAGAACCGATAGCGAATTGGGGTTCTCGGGGGGGGTGGGGGCGGGGAAGGGATCTGCAGGATCATGCCTACAGATAAGAAGTTATTTTGCTCACCACGAAAATGAATAATTGTGAAGACTATTCAATTCCAGAAAGCAGTATCAACCTGTTAATAGCCATCCCTTATTGACTTTAAAATTCATATACCCTGTATTTATTTGTAAGATGTAGCATTATCTGGTGTTTCCATTAGAAAGGAATCTGTACCCAGTGCCTGTTTGTCATATTTATACATATAATCAAACACAACACCGCCAGCTTAGACCTGTTCATTTGTATTTTTCGCTTTTGCTCTTTACTCTCAGTTTCTATGGGAACCTGGGCTGTAATGGCAACAGAGAATAAAGAGATGAAGAGACATCTTTGAAAACATAACTCCGTTGCTCGGCTGAACTGCCCACATGCACTTAGAGCCAAATAAACTGGGAAGGGGGAAAAAAACAGTCAAGGCAAGTTAAAAGGCGAGAAAGTTGATGGGGACTGAGTTTCCTCCTTACAGAAGCATTTTGATTGGGTACTTTTATGATTTGAAAATTTGTGTATGATGCTTAAAAGTTCAGCTTACATTTTCTGCAGAGGAGACAGGAATTCTCATTGCTTGCCTTTTTGGCTGGCTTTAGTGCAAAGTGCTCCACTGCAATTAAGAATGTTAAAAAAAAAAAGCCCCCAAAACCTCTCCTTTTGGTATGATTAATTACAGCTAATGAATTGGAAACGTGATATTCATGTACAATTCCATATGGTTTGCAGAGAAGCAACATACCCTACTAGCTCATATATTGCAGCGTATCATTTAGTATTTCCTGCTTCTGTATCTGTTGGTGAATTAAGGTGAGTAATGTAGATGAGCTGAAATAATTAGTAAAATCTGCTTGAGGGCACTTCTTGCGGTGCCGCGGTGTGCGTATGAATTCTGTACAAGATGTTTGCTTTCCAATCTAACTTGGAAGACGATGAATGTATTGCTTTGAATACAGAGCATCGAAGGCTATGAGAAAAATGTAAAGATAAATTGTATATCTTTCAACAGGTCTGGATTTAAAGAAACAGTGGATTTGGCAAACTTTGCAAGGGTATGCATAAAATATTGAAAAGGCTTTGAAACAGTGGGGTTTGGTATAGCTAGTATCAGTAAGACTTACAAGCAGTTCCTGAAGCATGTTGTTTATTTTTTTCATGTTCATATGCATCAAGGTGTTCCAAAATATCTAGAAACATCTGTCAGTAGTGAGATACTGAAACAAGATACCCCTTGGGATTCTAAGTAGTAGGCTTTTTTTTTCCCAAAAAAGTTTATTTCTAAGGCCAAGCAAAATTGTTGGAAGACCATCTGGTGTATAAGCACTCTCCACAACCTGCATTTCTCTGTAAGTTGATGTGGCAATCTCTCTGAAGTAACCCTGCTCTTGACAGGTGGCTTTTCTTCTGCTTCCCTTGAAGGTTTTTGAGTTGATATTGCAGAGGTAGATTTAGTAAATTGTTGTGTGAGATGAAGTCATGTGGCTGTTTGGGTCTAAAGGAATAGGGTAGCTAAAAACCTTTAACTTCTCAGTAGTGTTGAACAGCACCACGAATAACCCCGGGGAAGTTGGTTCTCTCTGTCCTTTGGCTTTCTGAGCCAAAACCCAGCATTTAAGATCTAATCAGAAAAGGTACTACATCAGAAACTGATGCTGTTATATTGTGTCCATCGTCCAGCATTACACCTTCAGGATACAGCTCAATGTCTGTGCTTCCTGGTCTCTTTATTCTTGCAGTAAAATTATTTTAAAATTAACTTTTAAAATAACATTCAAAAGGGAGTGGTGAGCACTTGACCTCTTAACACAAGATCTAGCAATAGGTTTTTTAACCATGCCAAGAAATTGGTTTTGTGGGTCTTTTATTTCAAGCATTGTATATGTATGTGTGTGCATATATGTGTGTGTATATATATATGTGTATATATATATATATGTAAAAATCTGTCTTCTGGCCATGAAATTGCCTTCACAAAGGTGGTAGTACATGGGCTAAATCCCTATTGAAACCATCTTTTCCTTTGCTTTGGCAATGAGAGAAACTTCATTCTGTACTTCTCCTGGGCAAATCTGTGTCACTTAATGTTGTTATTTCCCAGGCATGTCTTTCTGTTCTCTGCAGCCTTCTGGAACATTCTTTTTTGCTTCTTTTAATTTGTCTTTTAATTCTTATGAAAGAAGAGAATAAATGGAATAGCAACTTCCCTTCCTCTTTGTCAGTAGTTTTGGGGATTTACGTTTCATAGATGTTTGTCAGGGCAAGCAGTGATGCAGCACTTGCCCACTCGCTCTCCATTGGTCCTTCTGGTGCTGCATGGTGAGAGGGTACCGAGGCTTGTGGCAGAGCCCTGTGGTCTCCACCGAGGCTCTGGACTTCTCCAGTGGCCTGCAGGTTGGAATGATATTGACAACTGCATAAAGGTTTACTAAAGACATTGTATGACAACTGGATTGGTTGTGGAGTCTAGGTGTACCCTTCTCAAAACTGCCAGGGTGCCAAGTGAGCCTGAGAGGACCAGCAAGTTCTTTTGACTTCTCAAGCTTTTAGGTTTCAAGAGGTTGGGGAAGAGTAGCTTGCTAGTATCTGCTACAGCCTATGCTTAGGGAACTCAGAAGTGTTGAAGACTTCCATCTGGCAAGATCAGTAAATCTACCATTGTGTAGCATTGTGTCTCAGATCCGTAGGGGGCAGAGAAGAGATGATTGCACCAAGAGGTTGACTGTATAATAGGCATTGAAGACTCAGGTGTCAGATGTAGTCCTGTCATTGTGAGACCTCCTGAAACGAGATCTGGGCTCCCAGTTCAAACAGTGGGCAGCCTCTTGACCCCCATGACCACCACAGGATCTCTGCTTCAGCCCCCGCAGGAAGAGCTGGAGGAAGAAAACTGTGATGATCTTAAACCTCTGCCCTTGAATTCAGAGAAGTGACCTGCCATGCACTGTTTGATCATTTGATCTACTGGACACCCAACCTTTTAGTTCACAAGGGAAACATAAGCCTTCTGCTTCATCACTGCTGACTCCCACGCACATCCGAGCGTGGGATGCCAGTGCCCTGCCATCTCTTGCGAGACAGCGGCAGGTAGAGCTGCATCTCTCCCAATCTTCTCAGGCTTTAGGGTTTCCCACATGCAATGTACATCTGGAGTGGTCCTAAGAGGGTAGCTAACATCAGTTGGTGCTTATGGGGAGTATGCGGACTGTATCAGGATGCTTCCAAACACAGTCAAGCTGAAGGAAGCTACTCCAAATTGCGTGTGTCTCTGCAAGCCTCTCACTGCTTGGTTCAGCCATAACAAGGAACTGCCATAAAAAACTGGGGATTAATTGAAAAGTTACAGAAAGGAGGGATTGATGCTGCTACAGCCCAGTTGTGTCAACAGCAATGAAATGTGAAACTAAATGTGTAAATATGATGTAGTGGTAGGAAACGCCAAGCTGCCAGGGCAAAGGCGTGAGATGAATTAGGAGAAATAATGTCTATTCAAGAAGATGTGGCTACCAAAAAGGCTCCTTCACTTGGGAGACTTAAAAAAAAAAAAAAAAAAAGAGTTGTGCATAGACCTGATATTTGAAGGCAAATATTTTTAGGTCATGAGTGTCCAGGATCGCAAAGGAGCATCTCCAGCCAACATTTCACTGCTTTTTGGGAGGGCAGACTGCACCACACTGCAGGCAAATAAAAAACATGCACAGTAGGGAGAAAAATCAAGAGAAATATGGGTGCAGTGTAGAGTATTGGAGCAGCTAAGCAGGAAACACATAGTGGGGAAGGCACAGAGGGCAACATGCTTCAACATAGAATCATAGAATCATTAAGGTTGGAAAAGACTTCCAAGATCATCTAGTCCAACTGTCACCCTACCACCTATATTACTTACTAAACCATGTCCCTAAGTATCTCGCCCAACCTTTCCTTGAACACCCCGAGGGACGGTGACTCCACCACTTACCTGGGCAACCCGTTCCAATGCCCAACCGCTCTTTCAGAAAAGAAATTTCTCCTAATTTCTGAACTGAACCTCCCCTGGTGCAACTTGCAGCCATTCCCTCTTGTCCTATTGCTAGTTATCTGCAAGAAGAGGCTGACCTCCACCTCACCACAACTTTCTTTCAGGTCTTCCCTGAGCCTTCTCTTCTCCAGACTAAACAATCCAAGTTCCCTCAGCTCTTCCTCATCAGATTTGTGTTCCAGACCCTTCACCAGCTTCATTGCCCTTCTCTGGCCACTCTCCAGGGTCTCCATGTCTTTCTTGTAGTAAGGGGTCACTTGGTCAACGCCAGCAGCTGCCACTGGGGTTGGAAGCTCTGGGAGAAAAGCCTTTTTTCACAGCTTTTCATCTGAAATAGTATCATCCTTCCCGTTGTGGACCCAGAGAAGGGGTGTGACCTGTTGGGAGCCCCAGCAGCTTTGGAAATGGCATGACTGCTTTCAAAAGGGCTATTGCAGGTCTTGCATAGCCTTGTGTAGAAAGCATGGAAACCCACTCTACTAGAAAATAAACAAAACACCTGTTTTATACCATAATAACACACTGCTACCTATTCAAAAAGAAAATTTTTATTTAGCCTCCCTGGATGCAGGAGTCCCTAATTTCCCTGGATCACTTTAAAACAAGTTCTGACCTTCCCTGGGTTGCCTGGTATTTACCAGTGTTCAACTTTGAAGTGCTTGACCGTAAAAATTCACAAAATTAAGCTTGTTTGGTGTGTAGCTGAGTTTTGGCCTTTTCTAATTCCTTTTCAGGCAAAGCAAACCTAATTTGAAACCACTGCTGCTAATTCCAGGAAACGAAGAAGGTATTAAGTCTCTTCTGGGAGTTTCAAGTGGCAGCATAGCCATTAGCAGAGGGGAAATGCAGGCAGACGATCTTTATCAGAAACCATGTGTTTGGCTATATAGTTCCTCCCCAGAAATCACTGTTTACCTTTTTGGCTAAGCATTATTTTATTACATTACAAGTTAAAAGAAGTGGTGTGATCGTTGTTGAGGATGGAAATGGGTACAGTTTTGGAAAGTTTCTGTGTACAGGCTGACCACTGGATGATATTGGAGAAGTGTTTGCAGTGCAAGACATCTTTGCTGTGATCTGGGCTTTGCTTTGTATCACAGAGTAGAGGGGATCATCCCTTTGTGACTGCTTAGGTTTCTGTTGGAAAAAGCAGCTCTGGGCAACTCTCTGCCACAAAGATGCTTCAGAGTTTAATACAATTGGATTTGTTGCAGTAGTATAAACAGTGTCACTGTCCTCCTCTCATATGGTCTGGGAGGATGCTAAGCACTCTTTCCCACCCCTGAAACCGTTGTTTTGGAGCCTCTCGTGAGGAATGTGACCACCAGGACCATTTTGGTGTCCAAAACTGCTCCTTCATGTAACACCTCCTGCAAATCCATCAAGCCTAAAGAGGTTGCAAGGGCATTCAAGGAAATATATCATTGTATGCGTGCTCTGCTTCTCCCTGTGCTTCCTCACAGCCACTTTCCAGAAGAGATACTGGGCAAAATGGACCTTTCACCTGATCCCAGACAATCCCACAGGTGATCAGTTCTTGAATAAGTCTCCTAGTACATCCCTCAGTTTCACAATGATGAAACTGATATGGAGAGATTAGGTGAATTAACCAGAAATCAGAAAAGCCAAGGCAGAACTGGGACTGGGAATCTTACTCTCTCCTACCTTCAGTTCTCAGAAGGAAATGTAACTGGCAGAGGAGGAGATGGGGTGGCTAAATCTTCACCTGCAGAGTTATTTCCTACTCAATGACCTAACATAGGGTCACTATAGCAAATAGCAAGAAAATGTTGACATTTTTTGATTCAGTAGTGAAATAATTAGTCTTAAAACTTAATACTTAAATATGGAGAAGAGTTTCTTATAGCAGACCATGTTCAGCATTACACCAGTTATTAAGCTTTTCGATCCTTCCAAAACCCCCAGATTTTACCGAACTGGTATCTTGCCTTTCTCTGGGTGTTTTCAAGAAGTGCTCTGCCTGCACCAAGGTGAACTAGAAGGACATGGAGGTACCAGGTGCTGTAAGTTTGTATAAAGGCAGGCTGTTGTCCATCTTCTTGACCATGCCTGAGCACTGAGCTGAAGCTTTCATGGGACTCTTGTAAACTTGAGTGGGGTGCTCATCTTTCAGCTTCTCTTTTGACATTAGAAGTTTGGGTTATTTTTTTCTATGTGTACCAGTTCATCTCTCATTTCACATGATGCTTTATTGGCAAGCCACTGAATCTCCCACGGTTCTTCCGCAGCTCTTCATGGTTCACCCTGTTTTTTCTACTACTCTGAATAGCTCAATGTCAACAGAAAACCTCGGTGCTCTGCTATTGCAGCTTTATCCACATGAATTTTAAATCCATCGAACAGCACAGGTCCCAGCTCAGCACCACGCAGTATTGCAGGTGACTGATCTCAATCCTTTATAGGAGTTATTTCTCTACAAGAAGACCTTTCCTTTTGCCTCCTGGAAGCTTCAAGTCTTTCATTGCCTTTGCCAGGTAACCTTCTGACATGCCTTTTGGAAGTAAAATAGACTCTGTCAAGCAGATCAACCTTATGCATGACCCCTTCAATAACTCCAGTATGTCCCTTTGTGGAAGGAAGTGTATCAAATTTGTTCCTGAGTCTTCTAATTCTCTTGATGATAGTTGTCCCTAGTAAAGCTGCAGCTTATACAAGCCCTAGCTCCCCTGATCGGCTCTGCAAGCCTTGAAAAATGTTTTTATTGCCTGCTGGGGAAGCAGTGAAAGTGTTAACCTGGCTGTCAGCACATATGTATGTACTTCCAATGTATTTCTGCTACCTATAGGAAGAGTAGGTAGGAAACATGGGGGAACATACCTTGATATGTTGCAGGTAATGTGGGGAGCAGAAGCAGAGCGATGGTGGGAGGGGAGTTATTGATGTGGGGGTAAACTACGAATATTGTAGTTGTTTTATGAAAACGATGTTTGAAAAAAAAGGAGCTACTCATAAAAGTAGGATAGAAACAAAGTTGAGGTCTGTAAGCGTACAAGAGTGTCTCCCAAAGGCCAGGCCTTGTTAAAGCTATCTTGTGCAGATGGTTGTGAGCTGAAGTGTCCCCTGTGGAAGTGTGGGGTATCCCTGCCCTCCAGTGGAAGTATGGAAAAGTGCCATTCAGAAGTTGCCTGGGATGAGAGCCTGCAAAAGGATGCTAAGAAGCTTCTGGAAAACTCATTATTTTTGATACGTTGTCCGCTGAATTAACATCAGTATTTCCCAGCAGAGCCCCTTGGTCCTCTCTAGGGTCAACTGCCCACGCGTGATGGTACACCCATTATTACCTTTACTGAATTAAATTTTACAAATCTGGGTCACTGAACTAAGTAGATGATGGGCAGCCGGTGACATTTCAGAGTGTAGTATGGGAGTGTGGCTTGAAGGTGTGTTTTGGGGAACACGTGACCATGTACAGCGTGTTCAGCTCCTGAGATGCCATGAGCCTTTCTCCTAAATGAGATGAGAATGTGGGAGGGGTTTTAGGAAATCTTCCTCTGTTAGAAAGGAGGCAAATGAGGTGTTGAACTGCTGTGATGTGAGGAGTTTTGAGTCTTCCAGCTTCCTGGAATTCCCCAAATGAGACAATTACATCACTTTTTCAAGCCAAGGTGTCACCTGCAGTAGAAAAATTTGGGGGTTACTGTGGTTTGTTCGGTTTTGGGGGTTTTTTTTTCTCTCCTATTAGCACATGATAATATTCAAATGTTGACAAAGCACTTGGTAGTTTTCTCATGTGGTACATTTAGGCTTAGCATCAGTGAATAAGTGAGAACTGTGCTTTTCCTCATGTTAGCCACCACGTGTTAGGATGTCTGATAAAAACTTCCTTTTATCTAGTCAAGGCAAGTCATAAGATTGAACAGCTCATCTCTCACCACATAGAACTCAAACAAGCTTCAAGATCCGGCACTGCGAAACACAGCTCTCTTGGTTTTGTGATGGTATTATACATTACAAGTGGGGGCCTTGAGTTCCTCAAGTTATTTCAATTATATATAGATGCATCGGCGGTGCCAATGCAGGAGTGGCCTCACTGCATCGAGACATAGCTAACCCTGTATCCTGTCTCTGACCATGCCCAACAGCAGGTATCTAGGAAAGAGAACAGGATCAAAGAGACAGTTATTGAGTTGTGATCTGCCAGTCTGCAGTGATGTGGGACTCAGGGATTTCCTGCATATGGGCATTGTAAATATATTTACTAGTCTTTGGGTTGGGTTTTTTTTTCCTCTGCATCAGTTTAGCTGCTTTTTGTGGCACACCCAAGTTTTAGGCCTTTGTCATCTCCTACCTGAGTTGTCTTTTTCCCAGGAAGAATCCCCTAATGTTGCCATTCCTGCAACAGAAACTGATCCAGACCTGTGCTCCTTCCCATCACGTTTCTTGGTACCTTTTCCAAATCTACTCTGTAGGTTTTGAAATAGGAGGAGGGGTAAAGGTGGATGAATCAACACATTACTGCATGTGTAATATCAGGGTTTGTTGGGGTTTTTTTCCTTGATGTTCATCACTGCATTTCTTCAGGATTTTAAATGAATGTATTATCTTGTCCCTCAGTATCTTTAAGTTCTTGTGCAAGTTTTCACTTTGGGCTTTTGTTTGCTGTTTTTGGTGATTTAATATCCTTGACCAATGTTTCCATTTTACTTATTCCCTGCCTTTTATAGATCATCTGTAAAGATGTTGAGCAGGAAAGGTTTGAGCACAGTTGGCTCCTATCCATTAGCAAAATCAGCCATCTATTACTATCTGCTGTTTCCTATTTTTAACCATTTTTTAATCAATGCAAAGGCCTTTCCTCTTATCTCACAGCAGCTTAATTTCTCGTAACAGCTTTTCAGACCTTGTCAAATGCCTTTTGGAAATCTATGCCAACTGTATCAACCAGATCTCTCCTGCCCATGTGCATGTTGACATCTTCAAAGAACTCCAGTAGACTTGTGAAGCATGTTGGCTCTTCCCCAAAGAAGTCAGATTTATCCATGTGTCAACTAATTCTGTTAGGACAGATGTTGGGCTTAGTCTAGTACAGTGCTCTGGATAACATCAAAAAGCCACTTCCATCCCTCATCAAGCAGAGCTGGTTACAAACCACAGTTAGTAGTTCGCCTTGAGTTCATGGAGAAGTGCTGGGTGAACACTATCTGGGCCTGGAGATGGGTTAACGTTTGTTTGGTCGCCTTTGGTCCCCTACTGACACTTCAGTAGGAGGCAGTTACTCTGGTAATTCCCCAGGGAAGGAAGATTGCAGTGGAAGGATCTCTCCAAGATCTTCAACGTCTAACCCAGGGGTAAAAAGTGCACTGAGCTTTGCTGACACGGCTTTGTTCTTCTCAGCGTGCTCTTTCTAGAGCATGAGCCTCTGGAGACTCTACAGTCTAATGTCAGGCTCCTGGCTGCTATTGTGATTTAGAAGGATTTGTTATTTGATTTTAAGCCTTTTGAAGTTGTTACTTGTGTTCTTTATTTATTTTTCATCCTGCCTTGTGGTGGTTTTCCTTTCAACTGGACAGGGCTTCTTTCTTTGCTTTCTTTTTTTCTTTTCTCTTTTGATTTGTTTGAAATTGCTTCATATTTGAAGGATGCCTCTTTGCTTTTAATGTATTGTCTCATCCTGCTGTTCAGCCACAACTTCCTTTTGACCTATTCTAGGTCCATGCTTGATGGATGATACGTTTGCAATTTGCTTCCAGATACTTACAGGCTACTAATTCTCCTAATCAACTCTCTCTAGCTACTCTTTAAATTCCCCTTTTTTCATTTTTGAGTGTGAGAGTAGAGCTTTTATTTTAAACCTCTTTTCAAATCTTCAGCCCTGTTAAATCACAGTACATGACAGTTTCTGCTACAGGGAGATTCTTCAGTGGTAATGCTTTGAAATGGGTCTTGTATATTGTTCACCATCAACTCATCAGCTTTCTTTGTTCTCAAGCCACCTAATTAGCCATCTCCTAAAATAATCATTAGGGTCATCTAAAAATTTAGGCTTTGCAGATAATATATCTAGAGTTTGTTGCACAGTCATGTTGGGTATCTATGCTGAGGTCTTGTCAGTGGCCCTTCAGCAGATCACAGCTGTTCTTGTGTGTCTCTTGGGTGGTCAGTAATCTCATCCCAGTACTCTTCTTCCCTGCTTAGACTGAAATGTACATCTACAGATGATCTGCATGACTTGACAGTTTGATTTGTAACCCTGATTTAACACAACAAATCACTCTTTACACAGCCTACTTTGTGTAACCTACATGTTTCCACTGTCTCCTGTGGCTGCTGTTATGTCATCCCAGCGATGGTCATTTCATGCCTCCTATATGTTTGTCCTACCATTGTCGTCTTGAGATCTAGACCTCCTAGTTCTCCTGTTGTCTTTCTTGGACCTTTCTTAGATGTTTGTGGGATGATGCGTGCTCAGTTGCTTTGTTTTTTCTATTTCTCCAGATTTTCCTTAAGTTGGCCCTTCATTTTGGTGACTTGTCAGATACTGGCCTTCATTATTTGTGTAGAGTTGTTAAGCTTCAGGGGCAACTTTCTGTTTCTGCTGTCTCTCCCACATGGAGAGGACCTGCATGGCCCAAGACGTCGATTTTGCTTTTGAAAGCAATATTTGCACAAGCAAAACCTTAGCATATAAGTCAAATTAAAAGTGGGTTTGACACAGGGTGATACCAGGATGAGGTTGGTTATGTGGAGTGCCATTTCACTGATCTCTTCCCACAATTTCATCTGTCTGCCAGAATAAACAAGCGGAGCAAAAAAACCCCTCGCTTTGTGTGGACACGTACTTGCTTTGTAAGGAAAAATCTGCTTCCTGCCTGTTCCCACTTTTTCAGTAGGATTTTATGTAATATTCCTTTCCTCCCTGCCTTCCCCTTCTATGTCACTTTTTTTTGGTTGGTTTTTTTTCAAAGTAAATTAGGAAAAAACATGCCAGATACTACAGCTTCCACCAGCACTAATGGCATGGCTGGAACATTCCAACGTTGTCTGAAAGAATAAAAATTTGAGGGTTTCACAGTATCACTTTGGGAGGTTTAGTCTGATGTTCCTAGTGCAATTAATAGCTCTCACTGGTAATCTGTTGGAGGAGCCACTGGGTTAAGAGAACATAATTCACCCACCTGCTATGGCAACATCTCCAGGTGCTATCATACAGGGGTCTACTTGAGGATTCAGAAGAGTCTGCAGGAAGCATTGTCAAAATCTCTGGGCAGCCCTTGGAAAATGGACACCCGCTCACTCAAAGTAGACCTCTACTTCTTAGGAGCCATTAACCTGGAAACCAGCTAACAGGTGATATTTTCCTAGAGGATTAGAGCCACTTGGAAAAAAAAAAGAGACCAAACCAGCACACACTGTTGTCTAAATCCCATGTGACTTGAACAAATGTGCACTAAGTAGCAAACACAATGAGTTGGATAAATAAGTATGTCTAACATCAGTGATACATTGATCTGTTCTCCACAGTCTTTAAAATCTAAGAGAAAGAAAACTGCAACCAAATCTTTTAAATCTGAGTATCACTGTTGCCATGGTGTGCATTTACTTAGCCAAGCAACACAGTCCTACATTAAGGCTAGAGGCAAAAGGGCCATTTAGTGTTTACATGCTTAGATGAGCAGATTTGGGGTTCATGGGATCTAATTAGCATTTTTCAATTAGGCTGTGAGATTTTTGTAAAGTAGAAGAGCAACGAGCAGAACTAACTGTGATTTGAGCAATTTCAAGCTTTAATTAGACTGAATTTTCCTTGAGATGACATCTCACTTTCCAAGGTTGTAACATGGCCATGGCTCTTCCCCGGTGGCTCTCAAACAAATTGCCTTAAAATAACTTTGGCTCTTCTGTGGTTCATAGTGGCACCCTTGAAACAAGTTTGGTAGCTGGGATTGATTGACCTTGCAGAGGTGAAGTGGAGTTTTAATGTGAAATACTTTTTTCCTTGGTTCTTTTTTTCCTCTCTAATTATTTGAGGGCACTTAGCATCAAGGACAAACACACGTGCAACCAGCCACAGGAGGTTTATTTTTCACTGTTTTTGTATTACTTTAAAAATTAGGGTTTGAAGGCTGCAGTAGAATTGAGTATTGCTGAGTATACCCAAACTATAGCTGACTTAGCCGGTGAATCTGGGGACTTAAACCCAAATTTTATCTCAATAGTGACCCATGATTTAGGAAACTAAAGGAAGAATTAATATGCTATAGGCAAAAAGTCCCTGGCAATTCTTTGATGATCTGCATTTGATTAAAGCTGTGTGGCTCTGTGGTAGGATGGTAGATGTTGTGTTGCAACCCAAGAACATGAATCCGATAGTATACTCCAAAAGGATGCTTATTCATACTGGGGTAAGCATGTGAGAAAAGTGCCAAAACGGCCATCAAGGCATAATACTGCAGGGTGCTGCTGTAGCAAAGATAAAAAAAGCTAAGTGAAGCGCATTGTGCTCTCTGTTTATTGCCATCAGCCAGGCAGAAGAGCTTTCCCTTTGTGATCCATGTGTCTTGGAGCACGATAAATGTTTCTTTGAGATTTGGTCCTTGCCCATCACTTCTGTTGTAATGAGCACAGCTGAAAAAAACCCCAAAACAAACAAAACCCAAACCCGATATCTTTCTGGGTATTAGCGATGGGGTGGCTGGGACATGAAACTCAGTGGACTACAGTGAGTTAAAGCCTATAATAGCTACCTCTTGTCTAGTGGGTGCAATATTTCAACTGAATATTCTTTAAAAACTCATTGTAAAACTCAAAAAAGCCCGTACTGCACGAAAGCGTCAAAACGTGATGATATTGGGGTATGTGTAGGGGGAGAGTAGCAAACCAGTATTTTTTCCAACCCAGGAACTGTGACAAAACAAATGGAAAATTGATAGGGATTTTTCTAACAAAAACGTTGAATTGTCAACAAGAAATGCTTTAGAGAAATACGGGACTTCAGCATGTGTTTATTTGGATGAAAAAAGATGTTGATAAATAACATTTTAAAATGATCTTTCATTTTATTTTTTATGGGTTTTTTTCATTGAAATGCAAGTAAGATGTCACTGTCAGAGTGGAATGTTTGAGGTGCCATCAAAATAATTTGTTTTCCTTAGAATTTCGGTTTGTGTGGAATTTCAGGTTGTGTTGCTCCTTGGCTTGGAGTCAGGAATTTATTCATTTTTCATTCTTTCACTGTCACCAGTGAGTCTCCCACCCAGGTTAACCCAGCATACCTTACACAACAGTGCTGTCAGCAGCTATTTTGGGTTCAATCCCTTGCTGCTGAGCCAAGATGAAGATGCAATACAACAGCAGCAAGGAAGTTTCTTTGGTCTCCAGCTAGCAACATCCCAGAGTTTTGGGTTTTTTTTTTTAAAAAAAAAAAGAGACAAGAAAAAAGGAAGAAAAGGGAGAAACAAACCCCTTCCTTAAGCAATATCTTTTTAATACTGTACAGAGCAGGAAACACCACCAGAGGAAGGAATATTCCACATCCTCCCTCCGCCCCTTTTAATTAAAATTTATTAAAGTCTTGTTTTTGTAAGTCGGTCTATCCTGCAGAGTTTCTCGTTTGAACTATTTCAGGACATTCTCAGCATTAGGCATATTAGAAAAGCACAAATGTTACTTTAACCAAAGCTGAACCAGGACTTCCAGGAGAAGGACCCTGGGACAGAGTCCTGTTGGAAGCATCAGCCTGTTGCATTAAAAGCTGAAGGAGAAGTGTGTGCATCTAGAAAACAGAATATACGTTTTGGTGATGACCTCCCTTTGAATTTCAGGGAAAACTGGAGATCTAATTCTCTAAAGAAATCCTGATAACCTTCTGCTCTACTGAAACTGCTCTGCCTCATACTGCATTATCGTCCCCCAGTCAGCTGCCATATTATATCCCACCTTGTTTGGTTCTTCCACCCAAATTTTGGGGTTGTTTCTGGCACATGAGCACTTGCAGGCAGTCAAAATACACCCAAATTTACGCAAAACCTGCTTGTGTTGGAGAAAGAAGGGATTTCTCCAAGCAGATTGGGAGCTCAGATACATGGGAGCTGTTCTGCATTTTAAAGGGAGCTATGCGTTTCATGTTTCCATCTTACAGGAGGAGATGATCCCGCAGCAAACATCTGAAAAAAGTGCTAAAATTTGGATTTTAGGGTGGGATTTTTTTCCCCAAATAAAGTTGCTCCTTGCACATCCTGTGCTCAGATAAGGCTTAAGTTGTTTAATAAGGTATTGCCAATCTCTTGGCACGTTTAGGGAGATCAACAATATTAGCTTCAAAGTTAAGACTTTAAAGAGCCTTGATGATGAGAAGGGCTTTCTGCGCTGTTTGAACTGGCTGTATTTCAGTGCATTAAATTACGTTTCTCAGTGAAATCAGTCTCCATGCAATAGCAAGTCTTCAAAGCCCCACAATTCAAACACATCTTCTATTTACTTAAGTCCTGAAACAACTTGCGATGAGCACAGCTTATTATAGCGTAATAATCGTGTTCACGTTGTCGAGTTCTGATTGAAAAGTAACGAGCTTTTAAAATAGTGGGGGAAATACAATTTCTCTGTTAGTTTTTTAACTTTATGTTTTTAATTTCAGATCTCCTTCCCCTTCCAGAGGAAGTTAGAGATGCCATAGCTTTAATGTCTGTTTTAGCTGCCACTCAAATGTTCACTTTCTGTAAGAAAATCTAAACCAGGAGGTATGCTATTTCTCCTGATGTGAAAGTCATTAAAGGCAAGTAACACTGTGAGTTCAAGTGTTGGTGGGTCCAAGACAAATTCCCAGCCCCAACAACATGAACTTGAAAAGAAAGAAAAGCCTTTCTTTTCAATGCAATGGTCTGTGCAGCTGTAGCTTTCAATTGCATCGTCGCCACTAGCACATTGCTTTCAAAAATCCAAACGAAATCTCTCTTGGTTTGGATTTTCAGTCGAAGGTGTAAGACACAGAAGGAAGTGGTAGCAGCTAAATCAGGAGTTAAAGCCACTGCACTGCTGACCTCAGAAGGATGGTCTGGAAGAAGGAGACCTGAACTAAGGAAAAGCTGGGCTTATACTTTCTCCCTGTATCCATCTATCCACTGATACATGTAGATAGATTGATATATGCCTCTTACTTTTTCAGTGTTGTTTGCAATTAGAGAAAATGGAAGAGTAGAAGATGAGTTTGATGTTCTCCTCCTTGGTGTTCCTTGGTACAGGGCAGCAAATCCTCATCCGCAAGTAAATCCTCTCTAACAGGCCTGTGGGAAACACCATAGTAGCCATCCCTCCTTGGAATGGGTTAGCATTAGGATAGCACATACCAGGCAGAAATTATTTATGGACATACTAACATGCCATCAGGCTGCTGTCTTGGCAAAAGGGCAGAAAGCCCCTTTTGGGTTGAGGGAAACTCTATGTTGGTGCTTCATGGTTAATGCAACTCTTGGGCCAGGTGGGCAACAGCGACCTTGCTGTTGATGGGAGAAATCGGTCATCTTGTGATGGTACATTTATCCAACAGCTTGGTGTCTTTGATCGGTGTCTTCCTGCTTTCGCTGTCAATGGAGATGTCCTGGTAAAATTCTGTGATCCTGTATTTGTGAACAAGCTAATAAATTGCAATAATGTGACAGAGCTTGAAGTAAATTCAACTTTACTGTAATGTTATGCAATGGACAGTAAACTAGGTAAAGAGCTGGTCTTGGTATTTTTGTTCTTGTTGATGCTAGCATTTATTTGAAAGGAACATTTTGGGGAAAAAAAAAAAGGTGCCTCTGGGCATCACGAGAGACAGACAGATATCTGGTACCCAGGTGAAGAAACACAAAACATAGGCATTTCCCATATAGAGGGATAGTATTTAGGAAATGTTTATTCTCTGCTATCACTGCTTGCTCTCTCAGACTAATTTTGGGGCAGTTGTCTCCCTTTTGTCCAGTATAAAGACTGGAGAGTGCTCTTCACCTTGCAGGATCTTAGAGAGGTCTTCTCCTCTCTAAGAGAGACCTCTTAGAGAGATCTGATGAGCATGTTATGGGCTTCCCCAACAAGATTTTGGGTTTATACTCTTGGGGTGGATTTGTTGCTGCAGTGATTTGTCAAGGGACATCTTCCTCCGCAAAGTGTGCTGACCCACATGGATCGCTACATGGAGGGAATGCTACATAAGAAGGGTTTGCACGTTGGGGTGGGACTTCTGAGAGGATGAGTGGCAACTCACCATAAAGAATACAGATTTGCTCTCAATGCCTCTCAAGAATTTGCTTTCAGGCATTCCCAGGCTCTGGATCTTGCTGGTTGTCTTAAATACACTGTCGCTGTGCCATGCTTCTGTCTGTTGCCTGAATGTGGCTAGATCTTCTGAGCCCCACTCAAACAGGGCGTAGTTGAAGGTAAGGATCTCCTGTGGACGTGACATGAGGTGCTTTTTATTTCGCTTTCACCCATATGCCCATTCATAGATTCCCCTTTGTCCAAAATCACTTAGAAGTACATGATCCTGAGCTTTTTGGAGGGGAAGAGCAGGCGGGGAAGAGGGCTTGCTGGTGCAGAAGGGAAGTCATGGGAGCCCCACCACCATTTCTTGCATCTGCTCTTCCTCACATTGCTTTCAGATAAGCTACCTCGTTACATGAATTCGATCCATGCCCTCTACCAGTTTTCATTCATGTTTGGAATGGCATCTCCCTTAATAGCATGAATACAATCCAGAAACCCTGCCGTGACTTCAGGTGAATAGCAGTGGGGTGTCACGAGTAGACTAGACCCATGTGGGTTATTGTGCTAGGGCTGAAATACATTGGGTTTGGGTATATAGAGAAAATAGACATGAAACTGAAGATATGAGGTAGATTTTACTTTAATTTGTCACAAACTCTTTTTTTTTAAACTGCGGTGTGAGTTGAAGCAGCATCCTAAAAAGAAATTAGTTAATGAATCATAAGGAGGTGGACTGAGAGAAATCTCTTATTTAATGGACACAGAAATAGGGTTTCCTTTTGTGATGTTTTTTTTTTTTCCCACCTCTGGCTCTTCAGCTCATTGTACATATGTCTTCTTGCAGTCTGGGCTTGATCATCACCACCCAAGTTGCTCTGGTCTGTGCAGAGATTCAGTATTTCTATCTGCGGAAGCCCAATGCCTCTACAACGGGTGATGTAGCAACTGGGACAGCCAACAAAACTGAATATAAGCATGACAAAATAGATGTTAAACAACCAGGTGTCTGTCACTGAGGAGGGCTCCAAAATTCTGGTTTTATCCCCCCAAAAATTGTTACGTTCGCTCTTCAGGGAGCTGGTAGTTGGTTCCCATTTGGTTGCAATTTATGTCTAGTTGGCAGAGCGCAGGTGGAAAGAAGCCAAGTTTTCTATCAAGATGACAGTTTGGTAACAGATGTCTAATGTTTCCCAACACATTTAGCTCGTGTGATAGGAATTGTGAGCTAGTTTAGTAAAGCTGAGCAGTTGGGTAATTGCAAACCTTTGTTCCTTGCATTTCCTCCTTTATCCTTTTTAGCTGCCTAGGTAAGGTGTTTCTCCCTTTTTTTTATTGTATTTGTAGTTTTGGGAGGAAAAGCTCAAAATGTGTTTTGGTGTAATTGTTGTCCTAGGAAGCAATCACTCATTTAAATGGTTGGAAACCTCCAGCAGCGCAAGAAACCACATGTTTTCTTCTCCCATTCTGTATAACAGGCGTTGCCCAAGTGCTTGGGCTGTGTGTGGCTCCTGCACCGCTGTTTCCAAGCAGTGGGACATGTGGATGATGGTGTTCACTCCCAATCCCCTCCAAGATTTCTGGTTTCTTGAGGGACGCCTATCCATGGCAAAGCTGAGGCTGAATCAAGAGATTTTAATTAGTGGCTCCTTAAAATTACTTATTTTAGATGGAATGCGAGAAACGGTGGTCCCAAGCCCCAACTCTTCCACAGGAGGGCACTGGTACTCATTAGGCCAAGACCATGAATGGAAAACCAATCCTTTCAGTGACGTTTCAGTGGGTACCTCTGCCATTCAGATTTGCAAGAAGACTTGGAGAAGAGCTTGAGAGATTCCGCAGGATGCTCGTGTTTGCCTTACACCTGAGCATTTCCTTCTCCATAAGGTTTTCTGACATCCCCGATGGAGAAGGGTACGTCTCCTGTTAGCTGTAGGAGTGGCCTGAAGCCCTGGCAGTGTTGGCTTGGTAGGGTAGGTGATCAAACCTGGTTTTGGTAAGCAAAAAGATCTCATTGAGAGTGCACTGGGAGTTGATACCTGGTCTCCCACAAGCTCTTGTGAAAATCTCAGCATTTGTTTTAAAAGCTCTTTATCAAAGAAAGGTTTTTTTATTGTTTCTTCCTATTTAGGTGACACATTCTCTGCATCTTTTCTTTTTGTGAGCTTCCAGCTATGATTTTCCAGGCATTTTGACCTGTGATAACTGGGGCAGGAAGCATGATTACCAAACCTCTGGAGAAAGACTCTTTCTCAATTATTGCAGAGTCAGAAAACTCCAGGAGTCTCAACACAGAAAGTTTGCATCTGCGTAGCTCCAGAAAGTCACTGAATGTGGATGTGATACTGATCAGCATTCCTGCCTCTGAGGTCACCTGAGATGTCTTCCCAATCCTCCTCTATTAATTTAGGAACTGAAATCACCAACTCTTCGTGATGACAAAAAAAAAAAAAACAGTTTCCTTGTTTGGGAAGTCTCAGACCACCATCGTTTGGCTGTGTATTTAGAGTATAACCACTTTTCTCATTAGACTGGTTATTACTGGATGGGAAGATGGTGTGGCATATGCAAAGTGGTACCCAGAGGAAATACACCCTGTCCTGGCACACAGACATTTTTCCCCCAGGGTGCCAAGTTACTTACATGTCACTTTGCACCAGTTTGGTCAAACTGTCTCTACCGTTCATCCTGTCTCTGTTAGATTCCCAGGGAATATCCCAAGCATCCTCCCCAGTACCTGAGTGCACAACAGTCCATAAGCAAGCATTTTCTTACAGAAACACTGATACTTATTTTTAAACTTCTGTACTTCTTTGCACTGCCCTCCTAATGCCTTGAAAGGGTCCCTTTTCTTTTGAAGGTGATAAAATTAAGACATGACATACGTTTTTCTCTATAATTCCGTAGAGCAAGGAGCACACACTTTAAAACCTTGGGAGTTTCTGTTTAGGAAGCTGCATGCTTAAATTAAGGAAGTTGAAGGATAAAAGATTCATTTGCATTTTATATTTCAGGATGAGGATTACACCTCAATTTCTGATTTGGGAGATGGCTTGTGAGTGTTTGCATTTCGGTATTTTTATTTAAGTTACTGAAGAGATTTATTCTTAAGCTCTGCAGGGCTGAAGTGTGTTAACTCCTGTTAGCTTACAGGATTTTGATTTGGAAGTAGACTTTGACCTTTGTAGCTGGGAATAAAATAGAATTCAGATGTGACTTGTTACTGAGCATGTGAAGGGCTAGCTTGCTTGATTTTTGCGTGTGTTTTGATTTCACTATGTACCTTTTGGAATTTCTTTTGTTATTTGGATGCCTGTTGCACAGTGTGTAGAAAACAGCATCCAATTTGTTCTGTATGCTTCATTGCACTTGTATATAGTCACTGCACATAAGCAGTCTGTCAAAGAGTAGCAGCCAAGAGACTTCCAAATGCAATCACAATAATGCTGCAAGTACATTCAATTAGCAAAATAGTAAATTAACACTTTTTTTTTTTTTTTATTTTAAAAGCTGTGAGCAGAGCTTTCAGCTTCTGCTGCTTAACACACAAAATGATGAAGTTGGGACTGGAGAGGAAGATCCCGTCTCACATTGAACCAAGGGATTTTTGGGAGAACTTGTGGAATTTGCAGGGAGTGGGACTATGGTCCTCCTTGCTTTGCTGACACTGTCCCATGTCTTACCTAGTTTTGTCCTCTCACATCACGTGATGTGAACTGTGCCTTGTTTTTGTAGGACTTGACAGGATGAGAGGTATTATAGGGAAAAACCCCCACATTTCTGCTCTCTGTCCCGTATGTTTTTGGTGAACCTATCCCTTCTGACACACTGCTGTGTTGCATCTCTCATCCCCTGCTTGCTCAGCATGGAGAAGTCCTCACTAGTTGGCCAGAAGAGAAGACAGGGTGGCTGTTCCTAAGCCTCCAGCATAGGTAATGCAGGGCTTCTTGACCTGAAGCTTCAAAACTGTTGTTTGACTGTTGAAGAGAAATTTTCCATGCTGAGATTTCATCTTCCTAGCAATTCTGTATCATTATGGGTATTTAACTGATCTTTATCATAAAAATTAGATCCATCTCATTTCTGTCACCCCTAAGATGACATGTCTGCTCTGATTCAGAAGGGAACATATAAGTGTGTGTTTCCTTTAGCTGAGGTTCTCCAGTGACAGGATCAGAATGCCCCTCATGATGAGTCTAACGCGATCGATGAGCAGCTGGGCCATGCAAGGTTATCCCAAGTTCGAAGGACACTCAGTACTGATTGGTTTCCAAAATCGGATGCATAGGGCTGCTGTGGCCACAGTTACAAGGTCACCAAGAGGATCTGGTGACAGTGTAAATAATAATTTGTCGATAACACCTCTGAGATAATATTGCGCTTAATTGCATTGGATTTGGGGCTCCATGATGTGACCTTTCACCTGTCTTGACACCTCTTTTTATTTTTCCCATGTAACGTTAAATTTCTTTCCCCGCCCTCCTCCAATGTCATTGCAGTTTTAAATAAAGAAGGTTGTTTGAAGGGAATAAGTCAGTAAATCAATTCCATCCTGTTATTGAATTAGATCAGAGACAGGTGTATTGGATAAGGTGCATTAAAATGATCGGTGGGCACATATATATGACTGTGGCTAACGCTCTGATGTTTTATCGTTATGCTAGCATTATCGTGCACAAATGAGGCATCCAGGTGAAATAGCAGATTACAGTCTGTCTGCTCGTTGCAAGATATTACAACTAAAATAAAGTCCCGAAAGCCAAGCCAACTCCCCCTTTACACCCTCCATGCCTCTCTTCATAATCCCGTCGACGCTCTTTTCCCATACAAGTCTGTGTCACCAGCGGGCAAAGGTTGTACATGCACGGGGACTTCTCCAGCAGCTGAATGTCAAACTTTATTGAGTGGGTGGATCCTGTTCATCCATTTCCCCTCCGAGCCTTTCTAAAAATACCATAAACCTTGACAAGAAGCTATTTTAGAGGAATCATGTTCATGAGGATAGTCATGGGAAGCTTATTTTGGCAGGCTTGCATGTGTTTGATTTGCATGCTTCCTTAGTCAAGGGCTTGGTGAACTTGCATTGCGAGCCAGTTGGACATGGGCTTAAGAGAAAGCATCTGGATTTTGGGACCTCCTGGGTTGGGACGTCTTCTCCAAGTGAGATTATAGGAGGAAAAGAAGTGAAGATATTCTTATAAGAATGTTGATATGTGACTGGAGTCATTCATTTCAGGCATTTGCACACCAGCCCGCAGCTTATCGGATCTGATTTCATAAAACCTGGCTGTGATTTCTCTCCAGGGACCTTAATGATATTGCCACTCTCAATAAACATTTATAGAAACTACTGCCAGCCTGTGGATAAGAGAAACTCCTATGAGAGACTTTATCTTCCAAAAATACTTTAAGACACCAAAAAAAAAAAAAAATAACCACCCACAAGAAGATCAATAGAAAATGTCAAAATGTAGCATTCGCTGGGTAGCTGGAGCTGAATTGCAGTACCAGACATTTGCATCGTAGGCATGCAGTAGGTATGTTTGCTTTTCTCACTTGGAAAACCGTGCACATCGGAGCGGTGCTATAATTGGGACCAGCAAAACAATGAGTGGGAATAAAAGCAAACTGTAGGAGTTAAGATGGAACTTAAGCAGGTAAAGGCTGTTCCACGCTCATGCCATTCGGGTACAGTATTACGCAGTACTCATGTTTGCACCGCTAAGAAATTTCCGTTTTTTCGCATAAAAAAATCCAGATATGAAGCCGAAGCTGCCTTCTTCGCCAACCTGAAACTGTCTGATTTCAACATCATTGACACCCTTGGAGTTGGAGGGTTTGGACGAGTTGAGCTGGTAAGTAACCTTTTCTTCTTTGACGTTTGTGTGATGTCCTAGAATAAGTACTGTGGTATGAGTCTTTCAGTTTTTCTTTGTTGTGCCATCTGAATAACTGGAATAAAATTATATGATTTGATTATATATTTTCTAGTGGTTGAAGAAAGCTGAATTGCATTTTCCAGTCAATAAAAGAAGTCTACAAACAAATGCTTTACAGTAGCCAAGAATACTTGTGCTAGGTTGAGACAGGAGACAAATCTCTCTCCAAGTAGTCCTATGTTTATGGCACTGATTGCCTTTTAAAAACAACGTGAAGAGTTGGGTAGCTGTTGAGTGCTAAAATTGAAGGCAATGTCAAATTCTTGCTTAGCCTAAACTGGAGTTGTGGTACAATGTCTCTTCTAAGCAGTTTCTCATTCAGGTCTAAACTATGGCAACGCTTCGCAGAAAACTGCTGCTTTTCTTTTTTTTTTTTTTTTTTTCAGAAATGTAGACAAAGGGAAAAATCTGAGCTTGCTTTTTCACTCTGCTTGGATTAAGAGCTCTTTAGTCCTTTTTAAAACAAAGTCTGAGCGGGAGGAGACTGAAACAGCAGCCGCTACATGACCCATTTATAATATCATGTAAATATAAAAATTTATAATAGAAGAAGGAAGCTTAGTTTACATCACAGAGCTGACCATGGAGGAGGTTCTGATACCAGACACCAGGACGTTAGGAACTCCTGTAAATAAGGGGCAGAAAAGTGAACAGAGTTTCTGCTGCCATCACCAAACTTTGGGGAAATCCCCATTCTGTAATCCTGCAGGAGCCAAAAGCACCCATACTGCTGGAAACTGGAAAACCAGCAAAACAAAGTGTTTCTGGGTTTATTTCTGATGTACCATAAATTCTGTGTTAGAAGTGTGGTTTGCTCTTCCCATGTGATTTATTTCTGACTTACCTGGTTGGATGTATGTAAAATCATGCAGAGAAGAGCATGTCTGTGAGAAGGTTGGTCCCTTCCTTTGGCTTTGGTGTTTTATTTACTGATTTAGTTGAGATTAGCAACTGTTGTTTTGGAAAACAGTCATGGGAGCTCACGGGTACCCTTTGGAAGGCTGTCATGTCCTTGCTCCTTCCCGTAGTAATCTGCAGTGATAGATGCTTTAAGAGTTTAATTTCAGTTGCACTCAACCTGCATTTTGAAGGCCCTTCCCCCTCTGTTGACAACAGCATAAAGATCAGGAGATTTGTCTCCTAGATTAACATCACTGACGGCTTTGCTCTCTGAGGTGACCTGCAGTGAGGGACCAACCAGTTTGGGGCTTGTTTTGAATCTTGTGAAGGAGCTTAGGAAGTTGGTTTTCAGTTTTAAGGCTTTTTTGAAGCATCTGGTCAAGCTTTGAAAACCTCAGGAAGGTTCCTGGGAAAGTGCTTGTGTTGGTCTTCATGAGGGGTTACTTATGGGACCCTCAAACAAACACGGACACAAAAAAACCCTGGGCTGTTACGAATGGCCTTGGGCCAGTCCTCTACGTCTGGCTGCTCATAAAGTTAATTTGGAAGCTTTGAGACTATGACATCTTGAAATCTTGAACTCTTGTAGGTACCTGATGCTTAGCCAGGTGGGAGGAAGAGCAGGAGTGGACATAGTCTGTCATTTCAACATCTCAGATCACAGGTCAGGTAGTGAGAATAAATTCTTAGGAGGTGTCCAAATCTCAGAAACCCCCAAGGTGGTACCTACACAGTTCCATCACCTCGTGGGGGTTTTCTCCTGGGGCGGGTGCCCCTAGCCTAAACAGGAAAATGCTGATTAAGGTAATTTTCTGTATTTCTTAATTAATATTGAATTGCACAGAAAAGGACAACAGACAGTTCAAAGTTTAGCCTAACACTCGATTTATTTTGTTATTCTTCGTTACCATCGATGGAAATTTTGTTATTAAAACAAGAAAATATTCTTTTTGTCAAAACTTGAGCCTGGAATTGCTACCTCTTGCTTCTAATCTTCTCAATGAAAAATAGATTTTATAATTTAAGGTTAAAAAATGAACCAATGCAAAATGCGTTGGAGGAGTCGACTCCTACTGCCTGCATCTGTTACGGTAGCCAGCTGATGCACGGCAGTGTTGAAAGCTGTGTGTTCACATTTTTGTGTTTTGCAAGAGTAAAATTGATCAAATAAAGAAAGTACATTGCAAGAAAGAGAATTTTTACAGCTGAACTTTGGCCACTATGGCCAAGTGCTCCCAGGTCATCTCAGTACACCTTCAAGAGGTCAACTGGTGGTGCCTGGTTGGAAACTGGGGTATCTTGGGCTTGGTTTGGGTTTTGCTGGCCAAGAAGGAATAACACTTCCATTGGCCTGTGGTTTAATTTCCAGCTGTGGTTTTTTCAGATACCTCTGTGAATGCTTGTTTGGCGAGGTCACCTCTTCAGTGCATTCGTACACAAATACATGGCTTTTAGATGATGCAGCCTGAAATGTAAATAATTTTCAATCCTGTGGAGATTGCACAGGGAAGTATCATTTTATCCTGGTTTTCTAGGTAGGTGGGGGTTTTTTTGTATGTCAAAAAAGATTTCCAACAGATTTTCATTGGTGTTGTGCTTAGTTTGCTCAGCTTTTTGATGGCTACCTGATGATACTTGCAGCAAGTCTTGTCCTTACGAATGCTGTTCTTTGACCCAAACTGGACTATGTCATACAGTTTTATCCCGGCTTCTCTCAAGGAGAGAAACCAGATGAGTAGTGTGCTGCTTTAGACAGGGACCAGCTCTGCCACTGGAACAAGAGCAAATAAAGGCTTCTGTTCCCTTACAGCAGGACCTGTGTGATCCTCAGTATTTGAGAAGCAACCAGCTGGGGCAGAGAGACCAAAGTCAGGCCAGGGCCATCGGTGCCACATTCCTAGGACAACCCTCTTGCATTTTGGAGGGTTGCCAAGTAGGTGCAAGCTGCTCCAGGACCAGGCTTTCCCAGCTGATGGACACCTCCATTAGCAGGGCAGAAAGAGAACAGTAGAGTGCACTTCTTGGGTTTTAATAGAATGGATTCACCGATGCATCCACTATTTTTTGCAACTCAGCTTCTCAGTACCTTATCAGTTGATCATCTTCTGTGTTGGGATCCAGGTGCCTCAATAATATGTTGGGACAGGGAATGAGTAATGTCATCTCATATTCACATCTCACCAAGCACTGCTTTGCAGAGGACAGAGATGTAGGTCAGATGTCCTCAGCCTTCATAAACTGTCTCTCCTGAACTTTATTGCTCTTATCATTGTTGTTTAATTTCCTTGTAATTGAAGTCCTGTGTTTCTGATTATCTGCCCCGGGTCTGTTATTTTGGATTTAAATCAAGATTATTTTAGACAGCCCTGAAATAAATGTATTGGAGTATCTGAACATACAGGGTTAGAGTCATTATTGCTGTGAAATCAATTCATGTAGGTGGTGGCTGAGTACAAGTACACTGAAAATCAGGTCCATGCCTGAACAAATGCCTTTCTGTTATATTGATTTACGCAGTTATCACTTCAAACAATCACTCAGAGGTAGAGGAAAGAGACTTTAAATCACTCCTGTTTGTTATAAAATTGCAAAAATAATGTATTTTCTCCACACCCCAACACAAGCTTGATTGAGACTTGGTTTCAGCAATTTCTTTGTTCACTTCTCAGCACAGATACAACAGTGAAAACCTATAGTCTTACCCACTGTCCCTGCATGTGTGCAAGCCTGGGGGAGCTGTGCCTTCTGCACTCCTGTGGGTAACATATGGCTTGGGACATCCTGAAGGCAGCAGGCAATAGCCAGATTAAGGGCAGTCTCAATTTTTAGCCCTGTCTTAACAAAGCATTTAACCATATGTTTTAATGTTCAGCAGTTTTGCAGGAGTCAGTGGCACTTTACAGCACATATTTCAACCATATGCTCATTAAATCTCAAACTGGAGAAGGACCCAGAAATATATCACCCAGGCAGAGTCAAATAGACCCAACAACTTGTGACCAATTTTCCCTGATTTGTCACTGATGTTTTTAATGAAGGAGATTCCCAGAGAGATTTTTTCCTAACGTTTAACATCTCCCTGCTGTAGCTTGTAGAAGGCTTGAAGTAGAAATACGTACAACCCTTGAGCTTGAGTTGTATGTATTTGAAGACCATTATCACATGAACCTGAAGACCTATTCTCTCTAAAAGAATAAATGTGCTTTTTTTGAGCTTTACATCTAATTCCTGCTTTTTAGGCCCATAAGCATTCACCCATGAGCATTCTTGTTCCTCAGTCTCCAGCTGGCCCTCACCTTTTTAAAGCAATGCCCAAACCAAGCATGTAGTCCAACCTGAACCTTCCTCTGCTCAGGTAGAGCCAGACAACAAAGGGCAGCACTTTGCCACTGCTAAATGGTGTCTCTAACTTCAAGTCATCGGTTTGATTTGTAAAAATCAGTTTGAATTTCCTTACTCAAAAGCGTTCCCAGCCCCTACTTGGTTTAAGTAGGTGCAAAGTTAACATCATTCTTACTTCATAACCCAAGCCATTAATGAAAGTGTTTCATGGTGCCATGTACTAGACAAGAACCCCTTGAAGTCTTTTTGGCTTGATGGTGGCCACTAAAAGCTAAACTCATTCACAATATGGAGATTAATAATGACATATGCATAAACACTAAGCCTTTAGTTTCAGCCACATTTTACTGGGACTATAGAGGACCTTTTTTAAGTGGGCAGTATGGCATTTTTCATTTTTATTCATGTTTTAAGAGAAATCTGGCCACGGATTATGAAGTGCAATCAAATTTATTATAGCCTCCAGCCTGTTTTGTAAACAAAACCATTAGTGAATTAATTAGATGGCAAGGGGAAAAAAAGCCATAATTGTCTTCCAATAGACTGACAGATGCATAATTCAGATATTTATCAGTGGAAATTTCCAATTGCATAGCTATCCTTTTGTTCCAGCTATTATGATGCATTTTATTAGAGAGATCAATCTTCTCTTTGAAATCTCTTCAGTTTTATTTCTAATTCTCCGGAATCCTTTGGCCTCCTTCCTTTTGAAAGAATGGGTGTTTTGGGTGCTGTCAAGGTGGGGGAATTGAGGTGTAAGGGATTTGAAGATCTAGGTACCCGAGTACCCAAATTCACCTGACAGTGAACGCTATGGAGCTGAGCAAAATGCTGGTTATAGACATTTGGCCATTTTCTTTTTCCTTCCTTTTTTAACTGTGTGCAGGATGCTTAATTTTAATGGCACCATCAGAGGGGGCTGAACTGCTGCAGAACTATATTTTTTTGTTGTTAATTTTTCTTTTGATTTTCAATTTCTAGTGGTGTTAAATACATCCTTTTGTAGAATGAAACATATTCTCAGGCCTTCTCTGTTAATGGGAAGGATGTTGTCAAGGTTTGGAAAGAACAGATGTCATTTGTAGCCCATCAAGTGTAATCAGGGGCCAAATCAGGATATTGGTTGTCAAACTGGAGGCTTGAGCTCTTCTTGGAGGCGGGAATAAGACGTAAAAGTAGGTGCTATATTGCGGACAAAGCCAAACTCAGGAGCAGGGACGGATCATGTGTGGCGTTTGGAGAGTATAGGTCCATCTGATATTTTCAAGAAACCTCAGTAGTGAGTTTTTCCATTTGGTTTCACATATTTTAGCTATATTACCCCTCTTCCACTATTTACTTTTTACTGGAGTGATTTGATGCCTGAAACAGTTTACATTCCTCACTGCTTTTTAACCTTTTCCTTCTAGACATTTTTGAAAAAATAATATTTACTTCTGGGCTTTATAGAAAGACATAACCTTTAATATATTTCCCAATGCCCGTGCTTATAAAAACCCTACTTGTGTGTGCTGTCAAGCACTGAATATCAATTTTCAGTACAGGCATCAAAACATAGAATTACAGGTTTTTAACACAGTCAAGTACTTGATTAAGCAACTGTTCTTGTTAAATAGCTGAGGTTTTAGAAGGACTGTGCATTTTTTGGTTTATAGTTAGGTGTATTCATAGAGCATATTTTTGCAATTTATTTTTTGGTAGACCCCCACAGATATATGGTGATTTCCCTACCAGTTGAATTTAGATGTTTTCAAAGAAAATAAGGTCACTGTCCTGGATAGTTTCCACCTTGCTGCCCACTAGTAATTAATTCTTAATTCATCCCTCAAAATTTCAGCCTACAGCATATCCTAAAGACTTCATTTTTACTATGTGATTTTTCTTTCCATCTTTAAGTCTTGAGTTTTGGTTTTTTAGTCTTGACTTATTTTCCAGCCTAACCCAGTCCAATTGCTGTGCCTGTTTGCATGTGGCATTGCAGCTAACCCAACACCAGCGTGATGTTGAGCACCAGCTGGACAGGATATGGTGAGAAGCAGCAAGGAGCCCGTTTTATCATAGAATCATAGAATCCCAGGGGTTGGAAGGGACCTCGAGAGATCATCGGGTCCAACCCCCCTGCCAAAGCAGCTCCCCAGCTCATATTACACAGATAGGCGTCCAGATGAGTCTCCAGAGAAGGAGACTCCACCACCTCCCTGGGCAGCCCGACCCAGGGCTCTGTCATCCTCACTGTGTAAAAGTTCTTCCGCATGTTGGTGCGGAACTTCCTGTGCTCTAACTTGCAGCTATTGCCCCTTGTCCTGTCCCCACAGACCACTGAAAAGGGGCTGGCCATTTCCCCCTGCATCCCATGTCTAAGATATTTATAGACATTAATAAGGTCCCCCCTTAGTCTTCTTTTCTCCAGACTGAACAGTCCCACCTCACCCAGCCTTTCCTCATAGGGGAGATGCTCCAGGCCATTAATCATCTTTATAGCTCTTTTCTGGACTCTATCCAGGAGATCCCTGTCTTTTTTATACCAGGGAGCCCAGAACTGGACACAATACTCCAGGTGGGGCCTGACCAGGGCAGAGTAGAGGGGGAGGATCACCTTTTATAGTTTAGATACGCAACCCACAGTTTCTCTGTAGGTCAGGAGAGAGGGTTGAATCTGGCCTTAAGGAGATGTGCAAACTACCTTCAAAACTCTCAGAGAGTTGAAATACAGAGCACCATGGTAGGCTTAGAGGCGTAAATATGAGCGAGATTCTCCCTTGCTTCCCTAATAGAAAGCAATGCTGGCAAGAAAGCATGTTGTAAGGCAAAGCATATTATGATGGGGAAATCTGTTTCATCCTGGAAGAACACAAATATATTTAGTACTGAAAGCATGCTGTACTTTTGCTGGGGGTGGGGGAGAGACGTCGCAGCTTTGTTCATGCAGCAGTTCAGCTGTCGGGATTAGGAGAGCTCAGCTTGCAAGTGCTGCGCTCAGCAACAGCTGCTGCTATTTTTGTTGGTTCGAATGCATCTAGCTGGGAAACAGTGGAAAATAAAGGACCTTGCACATACCCAGCAAGCAAAAGCATTTGCTCTTCAGTTCCTGAACGCTGCAGTTGAGTTGGTTATTATTTAACACGATGTGGAGATGTTCATGTTGCGTGATAGCACTGGTTTTGGGCTCTGTTATATCCAAATAATACACATGCAGCAAAATGCACAGCTAGGACAAGCCCTTTGAAAAAGCATCTTTGTTATTGTTAGAAGTATTGCCATGCCCATGCAGGGAGTTCAGCAGGAGGAAACTTGCCTATGAGTCGTGGACACGAGAGTTCACTAAAAAATGTCCAGCTCCTAAATGATCACTGTTACTGTGTTTCTAGGGAAAAGCCACATCTCCAGAGTAAACAAAATATTCTTTTACTTCCACAAACCCCTCTCCCCGTGTGTGTTCCCATTTAGCTGGGAGCCCAGCCAGCTCCCTTGAGGAAAAGCAGAGAAGGCTCATGAGCAAGGTTTTTGTGAGCACAGTGCACAAAAGTTCATGTTCAAATACCTCCATTATATCAGCAAAGAGAAATCTGGGGATTTTTAAGTGGCAAACGCTGTTCTAGCTGCCAAAATAAAAGACGGGTAAACGTACAGTTTATATGTGTTCAACTCTGCTTTGGTGCCTTTGGGTCTGAAAGGCTTCAGAACTTCTTGGTTCTTTCATGGCTTCAAGGATCTGCACAGGGTACCATAGTAGCAGATATTACTCCCCAGAGGGAAAAAAAAAAGGCTTCTTGGAAAACCCATGGCCACAAAAGAGCCATAACCCACAGGCACAACATCTGGGATAAATGGGAATTCAGGAAATTGGGACAGGTTTTCTGCTGTCTTCTAGAAGATCGTGCAGAATAGAAGACCAGCTGTGAATAAGTGCAGTTAAAACAGATATCCCCAGGCTAAGTATGGCAAGGTTCAGGCACCTCGCTAGTCTTCCTGAAAAGAGATCCTTCTTTAGGGGATTGTTCTACATCCTGGTAAATGTTTATTAATATTTACAGATTCCCAAGGTCAGCTTGCATTGTATCCATTCAGCTCTCATGGGAGTTGCACGGAAATAGCTCACATCACAGACTGTATATAATGCACATATATGATTCATAGTAAATAGAGAGAGAAAGAGGTAGGATTAAAAAACATACAGGTGCACACATTTATTCTCTTTTTTTTTTTTACATCAAGGCCTGGATTTTGTTGCATCAATATCCACCTTCCCAGAAAGTCTGAAAAAGCACTAAGCTGTAAATCCGTATTTATTTGGACATGAATTATAGTTGGGTTAAAAAAAAAATAATCAGGCCTCAAGCGCACTGTGTGTTTTGGAAGTTACAGAATTTTTCAGACCATAAAGCAAAGCTTCTGGAGCAATTCCAATGCTTTGATGTAAGCACAGGGAGGCCAGGAGAAGCCAGCTGAGGTCTAAACAAAGGAGAAGTTGGATGTCCTTTCTCTTCTCTCTCTCTTGTTCTTTGCTCAATCTCTCCTTCTCCTTTTCTCTTATTCTTCTCCCTTGTCTTCCCATCTTGTCCCAATCTTGTAGCATTCCTCTTCTACTCAACTTGCTACCAAGACATCTTTCACTCGCTTTATATTAAATTTTTAAGTTTCTTTACTGAATCAGCATTATTTTCTCAGTGCTGAGAAGTTAAAGGTAGTCCCGTGTATTCAACTTAGCAGCAAAATTAAACTCATTTTCCTGCCGTGTCCTCATGTCCTTTTCAAGAGAACTTTTGGTTCAATGTATTTTCAGATGGTGACCCATCTGTTTGGGTTTGTGGAGGGGTAACTCTGTTACGATGACTCAGACTGCCCAAAAACCACCTGGTGACATAGGAATGGGGCATCATGATGAAGCACAGCCAAAGAGGAGATGATGAGGTGATGACACTGGCTGAACAGCAGTCCCCAGGTGACATGAGACCTCAAGGCACATGGGGAGAAGGCAGATTTAGGGCTGCTTACTTCAACTCCTAATGTTGTGGGGCTCCCTTTCTTCAGAGGTTTGTAAGAGCGTCAATGCGGATGGTAGGAATAGTTTCTCTTCATCAGGTTGGTGATGCTGTGAGCTCATGCAATGGGAAGGGGCCAAAACATGGAAGAGCATGACTCCTCCCATGTACCCCTGTCCAGTTAATATCTGCTGGTGGAAGATGTGGCCATGGCTCCAAATCAGCGTGATAACCCATCACCGTAGTGCTTGGGCTAGAATATTTTGCGAAATACGTATATACATTTTATGTTATATTTATATTATAGGGGCATATAAATATATATGCTGTGTAGATGTTATAGATTTTTTGTATATATGTATACAAAAATATATCTGCAAAATACATATATATATGCAAAATCAAAGCAGCTATTTCTTATTCTATTTGCTTCTACAGTTGGCACATTTAGTTATAAGCAGCATGTCTACTGTTATTGTTTATATGGCTGGTTTTTAATCCATTTCATAGAATCATGGAATCTTTAAAGGTTGGAAAAGACCTCTAAGATCAAGTCCAACCCATCTGTCCAACATCACCATGTCAACTAAACCATGTCCCAGTGTGCCACACTGTGTTTTGAACCCCTCCAGGAACGGTTATTCCACCACTGCTCTGGGCAGCCTATCCCAATGCCTGACCACTCTTTTGGTGTATACTTTTTTCCTGGATAAGAATCTTGTAGAACAACCTAATCTAGTTTTACCTCTTCTCTCCCTAATTTTGTATATCACCTCATTAAGGTGGCGTTTGAGCTTTACTTATCTACACACCCTATTGCATTTTCTTTTCCTTTGAAGAGAAAAAGTATTCCTGTTCTATAATTGAAAGAGTTTGTATTCTCCTTCAGAGGTTCATTTCTACTTGTATAATCAGTGCTATAAGTTCTAATATTATACTGCCATTGGACCTTTCAGCAGAAATGCAACTTTAATATTATCATTGAATGTGGACATTTACAGTGGCCTTGATGTTTTGCTCTTACAGTTAGTGCACTGTATCTTCATTTTTGGAGATTTTTGTGCTGGTGAAAGGGCAGTGACTGGTGAAGGTCAATGCAAGGAGAGGAGTGGAAAAAGGAGAGAGGAAGGGACCAGAATTTTTTTTAACTTGCCAAAAAAAAAAAAAAAGGTTGAAAGAGATGGAGGTTGATGGTTACGCTGTGTCAATCCTTTTAGTGGCTCCGCTGCTCTTGAAGAAGAGCAATGGAAACCCAAGGCTCCAGCAGGTCTCCACCCAATCAATAGTCCCAGGGCCTCCTGAAATACAAGATGTTGCTTCCAAGTGAGTGAGAGCCAATCTCGTGAGCTCTGTAGCAAGGATGACTCTTTTGTAAACTTCCTGCATGGAAAACTGCACCCTTTTCCCTTTTCTGTAGCATTTAGGAGATTTTTGTGTTGGGTTTCTCTGGGAGGCTGAGCATCCTGCCGAGTGTACCCCTTCCTTTGGAGCCAAGAGTCAAAATCCTTGTGGCTTCTGTGGCTCCCAGTGCTATTTTTCTCATTATAATTGGAGAACAGGGTGTTCTTGGCATCCCCTTCTCATCTTTTCAACGTTAATCCACTTTTTTTTCTTTTAAATAAAAAGTGCAAGTGGCTCCTGGATGTTTTCTTTTCTACTTTTAAAATTAGATTTGGATTATACTTTTTTTTTCCCTATTAACTATCACAACCTAAATATTATAAATTACTATTTGTAAAAATAACAGAAATAACCCAAAGCTACCCAGCTTTACGTCATAAAAACAGTTGCCACATTTGGCAGAAACACCAAAGCAAAAGGAGGACTTGGGCACATTGAAGAAGGAGCAGAAGTTAGCAAGATCAATTTTCCAGGTAGATGAGCATTAGATCCAAAATGTAAGGCTTAGATTTTATACCTCAGCAGCTTGTTTTGGTGCATCAGCATGTTTAATGCAAATTAATCCCCCCTACACTCTCAAACTCTCACAAATCTCCTGCATTACGAAGCACGACAGGAGTGGGAACGGAAAATGGATCTAAATTCTCCTATGGTATTAGGTCAAAGTCTTGCATTAGCTAATTTTAGCCGCCTGATTGTTGTATATTTAAACATTTGTGGCAGAGGTAACATTATCAAACCACTGTCTTATACTTCCTCATAGTAATTTCCTTTAATGAGTTTATGTAGAAGCTGTGCAAGTGCATATAGGAAAGCAGGTTACTTCCCCAGACTCTCCATCATGTGTCCAGGCATCTCTGAAAAAGCAGCAATTAATAGAATAAACACCTTTTTAATGAAAGACACAAAAATTAGCTAATTAGAATCTATGGTATTAAAATTATAACACTGCTAATATCGTACTTTATTATAAAATACTGGAATTTATTCATCTGACCCTCCATCAGGTTGTGTTTATTTTGAACAGTGTTGCTAGTACAGATTAAAGTTAGGAAGAGAGGAATTTATTTTTCAAGTAAGTTGAGAGTGCTAAATACCCTCTTTTTTAATTTCTTTTTTTAGCATTTCATGTCCATAGTTACCACGAAGTGTTCAGATTTGCTGCTGGAGCTACATTCTTTGTTCCACTGTTCATTATTCTTTGTGGACAGCCTAACCTTCAAAAAAGCACAGAAAAAAAAAAGAAACCAAGTCCAATCTGTAATATCCAACAGGGATTGGCACAGACTTTTGTTTGAACTCATTTACTTGTCACCTGATTGCGCTTGTCCATCACCAGGTGTACAGGTCTGATGGGAAACCACATGGTCTGAATTGCCATCAGATGCAAGAGGGAAAAGTTTCTCCAGACGTATATGCTTGGTCATGCTAAACCTTAAATTGATTTAATTTGTTTTGCAAGTTTTAGTAAATTCTGATCAGCTCAGATTTCACATTTGCTTTCATTGTGTCTTCACTCCATGTGTATCATCCCACTTCTCTCCCCTGAAACTGCCTGGTTCCACTTAAATTGGATAATATCAAATGATTCACTTCAGACAGTGGAACTAAAGTCCATAAGCCATTTCTTCAAAATAAAACAAAACAGATCCACCCTCCCTCCCTCCCTAAAAAAAAAAAAACAAAAAAACCAAAGCCAAACCCTAACCCTAAACCAAAAAATGTTTTTATTGCTTTCAGTCTGCCATAAGTGCAGGATTTCTTTCTGCTTTGAGCTGTGGTCAAACCACATAGCGAAGGCAGCGCTGTGTAGCATCAGTTCAATAAATAAATGGGCAGCTCTACTGCCTAGATGAGGGAAAAAATGTTTTTCTTTATTTTATGTGGATTGTTTAGGTCTTTGTACCCTGTCTCCCTGAAGATTAAATGGTAAACGCAGGCTTCATGCAAAGCTAATAATTACGAGTCTCAGTGTGAAATACAGAATAGAGCCTTTGGAGAAAGGAAAGTTTGATGTGGGCTTAGAAAGGCTTGTGGATGTGGGGAAAACGAGAAGCTACAGGTCTGGGTATCAAAACCCCAGGTGGTTTTAAGAGAAATAGAGAAATCTATGCGTAGCTCTATACACTTTGAAGAACTTAGGATGAAAACATTGGCTATAAATGAGTGGACTCTCATTAATTAGTGTTTATTTCTGAATTAGTGGTGGTGGAAGTCTCTCTGCCAGCTGAGAATCAGCTTTTTGGGTTCGATTTCCTTAAGCTCTATGTGTTTTTGTGGACATCTGAGTACCAGCTTGATTTCTGACAAAGATGGGATGCTGAGGATGTCATTCCTCCTTGCGTTTCCCCCACAGCCCAAACCATTACATGAACACAGCAAATGCGGAGGCAACTGTTCAAGGTTACGGATTTCTGCCTGGAAAAGGTGTGGAAGGTGCTATGTCTCACATCAGCCCCCTTTTCCATTACCAAAATATATATTAAAATAGACATTATATTGAATACATGGTGATTGTGTGAATGTTGTCTCCTCACCTAAAAGGCAAATGGGATTTCTGATGGGGCTTGATGACAGTGGCTGCCAGTCTGCTGGCTGAAGCCAAGTTTCTACCGGAAAAGTAAAATAGAAGTCACCAAATTAAGAAAAAGCATTTAACTGCAATATTATTGTGAGCAGCTGCCAGGGAGTTTAGTAGTCTAAGGTCAATGACAAGGTGCTTTTTCTGTTTGGGTGGTGACTAAGAGGGGATGGCCAAGGTGGAAAAGACAACTGCATTCCAGCTGTCTTTGGGAAAGGTACCGGTCCCTCCAAGCAATCTGGGGATATCTCAGGGTTTAGAAATTACCAGGGTAACACTGGCAAAGAAGCAAACAGCTCCCTTCAACCTCCTCTCAGGAAAACAGCTAAAAATAGGTTGCTGAGGCTTAAGGTTAAAAGTGAAGACGTGACCAAGCAGTGCTGTTGAAAAGCCAGCTTTGCTTATCCTCTGCAAACATCCAGGGACTGCATTTTCCCTGCCAGAGCCAGTGCATTTGTTACTAGCTGTAGAAAGAATGCTTTGTGAACCTTGTACGTTAGCTAGCAACATCTTCTGGCCTGAGGGCGATGCCAATGGTTGGGTTGGAGTTTTAGAAATGGCTTTTCAATTTAGCAGTAGGCAAATTATTTAGAAATGTGGTTGATATTGAAATGAAGCTAATAACTGAAGAAGCAAGAAGAAGTATGTGAAAGCAGGGCGATGGGATTGTGGGTTCGCTGTGCAGTTGGACTGTTGCAGCGTGACAGGGGGATGTACCCCTTTTCTAACCGTTGTGTTTGCCTGCTTTACCCAAGGTCCAGCTGAAAAGTGAAGAGTCCAAAACGTTTGCCATGAAAATACTGAAGAAACGTCACATTGTGGACACAAGGCAGCAGGAGCACATCCGCTCAGAGAAGCAGATTATGCAGAGCGCACACTCAGACTTCATTGTGAGGTACTATTCTTTTGCCTTCCATGTGGGAGCAGTGCACAGCCCATCTCAGCATTCCATAAAACCTCTTAGGAGTAATCCATCCATCACTAGCAAACCTTTGAACTATAGCTTCCCTGCAGGTACCTATGGAATAAGATCTTCTCCAGACAAACCTGCTGTTACCCTGTCCATGGGGGAAAGTCCACCTAAGCCTAAACTTAACCAGTTTGCGTTGGCCCCATACTGTGCTCACATGGCTTTCTGGCTCCTGGAGCAAGCACCACCCCCAGGCCACAAATTGCTGATGGCAGTGGGTGATGCTGCATGTAGACACACAGAGTGTGACTCAGTGTTGCCCCTGTTCAAGATTTTTTTCCTCTTTTTTCTACATTTCTCAATTTTTTCTGTCTGCAAAGTGAAGCTGGAAGGTAGGGTTTAATCTTTTGGCATCACATGCTGCCACGTGAATAAATACTTAGATCTAGTGCTTCTCTTTAGGATATATTACATTTATCCGGCTCTGTGTCCCTTGACTCACCACAGTCAAATGCCTAAGCCATATTGCTCTCCAAAACCTAAGCAGATGCAATGCTCCAGTGAATAAAATCAGTTGCCAGGCTGGTTGTTTTAACCCTAATAGTGAAGTTCTCTCACTTTTCAAGGATTGTAAATATCCATTAGCAGGAAGGAGAGGTGGCTCTTTATAAGGTTTGGGTCAGGGTAAGGGTGGTGGGTGGTGGTAAGGACCTCTGGCAGGGCAATGCATTTCACTGAGCTGGAGGTATCTCAAAGGGCAACCTCTCATCTAAGCCAAGGGTGCTTCATCTCACCCTCAAAGAGATGCCTGAAGCGCTTGCCTTTTGCTGGAGATCAACTCCTGCTCCCAAAATTTGCTCCAGAGAGACATGCTAACCCAGGGGGAAACCAAACCCCTGAGATAAAAATGCAAAGGCCAGCGCATGGCGGGGAGGACCGCTAAGGGGGTGTTTCCTTCCCGGGCTGATCCCTGGGATTCCCCTGGACCCTGCCGCTTCGCCTCTGATTTATGGGTGACAACTGCAGCCTGACACCCGGCTACAGTTTCCTTCACTCTGTAACGCTCAATTGACAACCATGGCCCCATTACCTAGACTAGAGCCAAATATACCTTGCAGGCTGTTTCAGCCTATGGATTTATTTTCTGAAGCTGACTCGGGATGGGGATGCCAAGGGAAGGGAAGTGCAGGGACAGCCAACCAGAGTGACATTTTGACACCACATCCAGAAATACCCACTCCTTAAATAAAAGGCCCGAGCCGTCAAACATTTTTTAGTCTTCACTGATGCTTGTAGCTAATAAATACTTCTCCATTCCCATGTTCTATTCTTTCAGTAGGCAGGTGAGAAAGGATGCATTAGCCATAGGTCTTTACCTTACATGCCAAACAATAACTCTCATCCTTTGCATAATGAGCTTCCTGTAACTATTTTTAATAACCCATGGAAATCCTGGGCTGGGAAGGGACTTTCTAAGTCATGAATGCCAACCTTTTGCTTGGAGCTCGAAAATCCCCTCTGGTTTATCAAATTCTGTGTCTGCACTTCCCCCTCACTTCTCATTGTGCATATCCACAGGGATTTGAAGTTGTTTCTATCCTAAAATAATTCATAACCTGTTTATACCCTTTCTTCGGCCAGCTGGGATAATGTTGTTCCTGGGTGGTACAGGCAGAATTCTCAGCACTTCAGTGGATTAATTGGGTTTTTTGAGATGTTGCATGAAAGGTGAGTTTAAAATTATCTTGGAGCAAGGATAGAACCTCTGCAATACCAGAAAAGGAAAGACAAAATTCCCAAAGAACCCAATTATTTTCTTAATTCATCAAAAAAGATTTAATTCATTAAAAATCTTTGAGGAATTTATTCCGTTTGATTATTAAAATGCGTTAAACAGGGCAAAAGAAAGAAAAGAGGCTTACTGTGTCCAGTTCTGGGTTCCGCACCAAAAGAAGGACATCGAGGTCCTGGAGTGCATCCAGAGAAGGGCAACCAGGCTGGTGAAGGGGCTGGAGGGCAAATCATATGAGGAACGGCTGAGTGAGCTGGCGGTGTTTAATCTGGAGAAGAGGAGGCTGAAGGGAGACCTTATCACCACCTACAACTTCCTGAAGGGAGGGGGTTGAGTCACCTTCTCTGGATGTGTTCAAAAAAGGGGTAGATGAGGTACTTAGGGATATGGTTTAGCACAGGATGGGAATGGTTGGACTTGATGATTTTAAAGGTCTTTTCCAACCTTGTGCTTCTGAGGCCGGGTATCACTAAAGAAAACGTACTTGTGGATAAACTTAAGAACCTCACAGAATAAAATGCGCTGTGTGAGTTTGGTGAAGGCCAAACAAGACTTGAGCTGTGGATGTCTGCACTGCATCTGCAAATATTCAGCTGAATAAGAAGAATTAATAAAAAATTAATTTGAATATCGTGACATTTCAAGCCTGCGACTACTTGATCTACTGAAATACATGTGGGTTCATCATGTATAAACTATACTTCTGTTACAGTTGATAAACAGTATTTGATTTTATGGGGTTTTTTCCTGCATGTTTTAGGCCAGATTTGATGCCCACAATGTTCTCTGGGAAGATATTTTTCAGCAAGGCTGTCTTAACTAGAGAAAGTGATGCTGTATTTTGGTAGCATTTAACATATTTAAATACCTGTATTCTGGATTCTTGAATATGTAGGCTTTCTGTAAACAATGTAGATTAAACATTTATTAAGATAAATCATATTTTTTCCAACTGGCAAGAAACATGAAATTTTTTTTTCTTATCCCACCCCCCAGATTTTAATCCTATTAAACGGTCTGAAAGTTTGTTTCAATTTTTTTGATGTTTTAAATGTCAGCAGAGGTAATGCTAGAGAAAGGGAAGATCTAAAACTCAGGTTCAGAGGTTTTTTTCCTTTAAATTTTGTTGTGGCTGCAAATAGTGTCTTGTAGCTGCAGAGTGTTTCCCAGGTAGATAAGCACTGAACATAGTACCCAAACTCCTGCCTGCTGGGAGTTTCTTCTGTTAAACATGCCAAAAATACAGTGGGTAACAGCTGCTAAGCTGCGCGCGGGATGCTACGCAAACAGACAGGAGACAAATGTTGTCTAGTATTGTGATGCAAAAGCGTATTGGACCCAAGTTATAGCTGATGGGATGTCTTGCCATGTACCATAAGTTAATTAACTGAACGCCTTCGAAAGGAACCTAGTCCTGCTGTGTCCCTGGTCCATAAAAGGTATTAATAACTGGATTTCTCACTACCTTGGAAGAGCTAGAATCTGTAAAACCACTTGTTTTAATTTATTTTGTGTTGCATCAGCCCTTTAATTTTTAACTCTTGGCTATTCCCATGAATGGAGCAATTACATTGTAACAGAATATCCCTCAGCATCCCCGATTTTTTAAAGTTAATTTCTCAACAGTGCAGCTCCAAAGAAGCTTTCCAGTATCCCCCTACAGTGGGCTCATTCCTGCAGGCAGCCTGAACTGATGTACCCATGTGTGTACACTGAGAAGAATAAAAGTAGTTCAATGTTAAAATTAAATAAACCCACTAATACTGATTTCCCTGGTTTTATTTCCACAGCTGTAGGGTTGTGTTTGGCTAATAAATCATATTAAATGCAGAATCTGGGTGTTACCACAGAATCTTGATTGAATTTGAGGACGACAGGTTCATAAAGCCTGGCCCTTTAGGCAATCCCTTCAGGCAATTTTCCTCCACGTTCAGTCTCTGGGAGGAAGAGCACTTTTAGATACCTCCATGTTAGTGGGTTCTCTTTAAACTGTACCAAGTCAGCAGGTTTAAGTTCTCAAATGAGTTACAAATTGGGCCACATTCCTTTGAAACAATCAAGAACAGTGATGACCTCTTCTTCTGAGGTCCATGATACATATCACTGCTCAGATGCTCATCCTTTTCTGCTAAAATATTCCCTATGTGCAAAATGATCATTGACCATCAAATGATCATTGAAATGATCTCCTTAAGTGTAGCACTACCTCTGAAAGATACCCTTAGTCTGACGTTGTTTCCTGGGACAAAGTCCACAGTCCATGAGAAGTGGGCATGCTAGTACGGTGGGTTTAGTCATGATTTTCTTGTTCACCAACAACAGGCTCTACAGGACATTCAAGGACAGCAAGTACCTGTACATGTTGATGGAAGCCTGCCTCGGTGGAGAGCTCTGGACAATTCTCAGGGACAGGTGAGTTTTAAGAAACTGTTCTCTTAAAAAGTGGAATATCTTCTAATACACCTTCAGATAACCAGAGGTCTTTATGGGCAAAACCTGGATCTTCCCACACAGATTTAAGGTTCCAGAAAGGTGAGAAGCTATTTTTGTTCCTACACCGTTGACCAGAGACAAAGAGAATCCAGTCAGAACTGAGAGTAAAGACCTATTTGTGTTGCATCCAGGGTGTACAAGGCATTTTTAAGTGGACACTTATCCAGAGATACTTTTCTTGTGGAGTCTCTGGAAGAAATACAGAAAGTCATGACAGTAGCTATAGTAGTCATGTGATAAATTGCATCTATGATAACTCTTTTGACTGCCCATTCTCTGTGTCTTCATATCTAAAGAGTACAAAAAATAGCCAGTGGTATATATTAATGTTAATTTAATTAATTACTTTTTAATTATCTTTCTCAACTACAGAAATTATGGCTGTGGTCTCAGTGCCCATGCTATCATTTGTCATGTTTAGGAGGCTCAGGCACCTGCTAGAGAAGTGCGGGACTCTCCTAAGGGTGACAAAGACTTTGGTCACCAAGGGTGATGGCAGATAATGATGGCAGAAGGTGCAACATTAAGGCCAGGCTCACTGCAGTCCTACAAGACATGGTCTGAAGATGCGGTCCTTCCAGCACGTCACCTTTACACAATTGTTTTCATGACTGTTTTAGTCTCTGGACTTGAAAAGTGGCGTTGAGGAGGGTTCATAGTTACCCATGAAATCCATGGGAACGTGCATTTTCAAGGTAAAAAATGTGGACTTCCTCAAAGTCTTCTGAAACATCACAGTTCCCCATCCCAGAGAAAGACCTGCCAGTTTCATCTGCCCACCTTCTGGAACTGTGAATAGCAACATCCCCCTATCTATCACAAGGGCACTATGATAAACAGTATCTATCAATATTTCTCCATATTAATGACACAGGCACAGTAGCGATGAGCAGGAAGAAATCAATATATCTGCATGGGCTTTTAGTCCAGATATCATGAGGACAGCTTGTCAAAGTGGGAAATGGGATCGCACATCAAATCCCCACCCTGTGAGGAGCACTGTGCGTTCAGGACACAGAAGAGCCATGGAACAGAATAGGAAAGCATGTAATTACACACCGTAACACACAAGCAAATGTGCTCCTGGTATTTCCTGCCTTGGGAGGGTTTGACCTTGCAGCGTTTGGTTTTGGTTGCGCGGGTGGATGCACGTAACACACTCCCAGGGCAGGAGTGTGTGAAGTGTATGTAACTATGTACTAGGCTCGTAGTTCGAACATGATTTAATTAAATTTGCAAAGCGACAGAAATCCATCAGAATGATTGATCAGAACGCAAAGATTCAATTATTTTTTAATTACCTACAATGATTCCTTTGTAATCCTTCCTTTTCCTAACAGCGTAGCTTCTCTGGGTCCCTCACAGCAACAACCGTAGCAAAGTTGGCAGGTGCCGGGTTGTATTTTGCTCCCTCTTTGCCAGAGGCTGATAATTTCATCTCTAATTCTCTCAGCTTTAAATTGTGGTTCTGCTGCCACCTAGCTTAGTCACGCCTCCAAGCTCAGCCAGTTCCCGCCGTGTGCCAGGACATGGTTTCCTTCAGAAAAATGATAGGAAACTGGTGCTGAAACCAGGACCCAAAAAGTGTAAATCATGTATTTGCAACAGACGCTTCAAGTCCCAGCAACTGGAATTTTCCTGCCTTTTGTCTCTGTTACGAACGTTGGTATGGGAGCTCTTCATCTCCACAGCTCAAAACAGCTTTATCACCCAAAAGTCAAAGAGTATAATTAAAAAAAAATCACCTTTTATTTAGAATTTGTAAGTCACTTCTCTGAGATGTAATTATAAAATAAAACTCCATACTTTTATATTAAATAAATTTAAAAGTTTCAATTGGAGTATTTGATATGAAACTGGATTGAAGGCAAAGATGCTACCTTCAAACATGAAAATTCAATTAAATATGAAGGTGAGTTTATCAACAGGCACTTTCCATGTATGAAGGTGATTCTACCAAACCATATAGATGTTTTAATAGCCTGGTGAAATCTGGTCAGGAAAGAGATCTAATCGCTTCCTCACCTTTCCCTCTCTTGTTTGATGCAGAGGTTCGTTTGAGGATTCGACGACCAGATTTTACACGGCATGCGTGGTCGAAGCTTTTGCCTATTTGCATTCCAAGGGGATCATTTATAGGGATCTCAAGCCAGAAAACCTGATTCTGGATCATCGAGGTTATGCCAAACTGGTGAGTGCCTGCTTTGGCCAAAAAAAGTCTTTTTTCAAGTTGTGCCCAGGCACAGGACATGGGGCACAAACTGGACTAGAGGAAGTTCCACCTAATCCTGAGGAGGAACTTCTTTCCTGGGAGTGTGGCAGAACCCTGGGAAAGGCTGAGGCTGCCCAGAGAGGTTGGAGAATCTCTATCTCTGGAGACATTTAAACCCCATGATCCTGGATGCTGTCCTGTGCAGCCTGCTGGAGGGGATCCTGCTCTGGCAGGGGTTGGACTAGATGATCTCCAGAGGTCCCTGCCAACCCCGACGGTTCTGTGATTCTATTGGACAACTAGTCTTTGGGGTGGAGGAGAACACAGGATTAGCCATGAGAAGCAAGGTCCAGTGGGCACAGGGTCCTGTCTCAGATGGTGGTCATCAGTAGATGCCAAGATGAGATCAGGGCAAGGGTTTTGTCACTCATCATTGGGGTGTTTTTCCAACTGCCTGCAGACTGAGGTTCAGGGTACAACTGAGCTGGGAAACACTAATTCTGGCTTGAAATTCAGAACTGTGGTCCTGATGTGGAAATGTGTAGCCACGAGCATCAAGAGAAACCTGTCTGGCTGCTTTGGATCTACTAAAGGACTAAAAACTAACTAGTGTCTTAAAATACTGGGGGAGAGGGGAAGGACTTGCATCTGTGGGCTTTAAGGGCAACTGGTGAAGCAGATTTTGCAAACAGCCATTTCTGTGGAAGGTCCTTTGTGGAAGCAACAAAAAAAAGGCATTCTTAGTGGAAATCTTAATCAAGTCACGGCAAGAATTTATTGTTATTGATTTCTCTGGACTGTGTTGCTGAACTGTGGCCAGTACAGCTTCTTGCTTCATAAGAGCCACTGGTGTTTGAGCACCAGTCACACATATGAATGATCCTCTGGGGCGACTGCGTATGGGTCTGCCCAAAACTGCTCTTCCCAGAAGGTCAGGTCCTCCTGAGTGCTGTCCATCTGCAAGATCCATCTCCTCAAACCAGGATGGCAGCATGTGCAAGACGTCCACTCCCCCAAATTAGGGAGTTACTGATGAGTTTCACCCTATTGTTTTGTTCACTCCTCTTATATTTTGCCTCAAAAACCACTGTAGATGTGCCCCCATGTGTCAGGTATGTCACAAATGCCAGGTGAGACCTTGGAGAGGAGGAGAAGAAAAGAAAGACTTCTGGTTGGAGGTGCTGGAGGATCTGGACACTTGGGAAGCAAAGGACCAGACAATGCACTCCTCCAAAAAAGCTGCATCCAGGAGGAGCTGATGCCCCCCGTAGGAGTGGGGGAGGGAGCAAGGTTTGGCCTGGGGACTCTTCCCTGCCTTTGGGAAGGGAAACTCAGGAGCAGCATCAACAGGTGGGAGCAGTAGGTCAGACCATCACCATTGTGAACCTTTAAAGCCGGGTGGCACCCACCACGTGTCACCTTAACACTAAACCTAATGAATGACATAACAGTTGATCCTCTACAGCATTTCACTAAGAATGGTGGGCGGGGGTAGCAAGGTGCTGAGTGACTGACAAGGGTTAGATGCAGGACTCCCCAGCCCAGGAGGATCTGGACTGGGGTTTGTGCTGATCCCATCACCAACCCCCAGCTCCTTAGACATTGTCATCTCCATGAATCCATCCATAATAGCACAAGAAGTGTCCCAGGTGCCTTGGGGGATTGTGACCATGTATCACATTTTGCTCCTGACCAGCTCAAGGTGTAGGAGCATCTCCCAGCTATGGAGTGACAGCAGAGAATGCTACAGACCACAGCTCTGGGCCAGCTCAGTGCCCGGGCAGGGGAGGGCAGAGTGGGGGAGAGCTAAAAATACAGTAAGCTTATTAACCTGAGCTCTGCCTGGGCTCCAAAGGACAGCTCCAGTTCCCAGTATAACCTGATTTTCCATGCATGCCAGTGTCACAGGGGCACCGCTGTAGGGGCACACTGAGCTTTGTGAGCCTGCCAGCACTGTGTCACAGCCTCAGGTAAATTGGGAGAACTGGGAGGATATTTGTGCTGCACCCCTGTCTGTACTGGAGAGAGATGTGAACTTCTCAGTAGGTGCTAGAATGGTCGGTATTGAGCCTAAATAGTTTCTTGCTGAGGTAAGAGCTGGGAGTTTTTGAAAGAAAAAAAAAAACAAACCCCAAAGCAAAATAACTCAACTCATGAAAGAGATGAAGTTACGTCTCTCCAAAAACTTTATTGTTCTTCCCTCACAAGAATTCTGCTTTTATATTACAAAGGATCAATCAGTGAAAGGTCACTGTGGTTGCCTGGTTCTGGAATGACCTGCGATGCTGTAGTTGGGAGGATGTTCCCACGAGGAAACCTCGGTTCTTCACTTCAAGAGGAGCAGAGCATATGGCCAACGTTCCCTCTCGTGCTCTGCCCTGATGGTGCTCTGCTCCTTTCTGCAGGTCGATTTTGGCTTTGCAAAGAAAATAGGATTTGGAAAGAAAACATGGACTTTTTGTGGAACCCCAGAGTATGTAGCCCCCGAGATCATCCTGAACAAAGGTCACGATATTTCGGCGGACTACTGGTCACTGGGAATCTTAATGTATGAACTCCTGACTGGCAGGTATGGGCATCGGGGCCAGCGCCGCTGCTGGAGATAGATCCAAATATTTCTGCCGTTGTCACCCTGATTAGGGAAGGGGCAGGTTCAGAGCCAGTGTGTGCTGTGTCACAACACTGTGCCGCTGAACCTCGTAATTAGTTTTTCCACTTTAAATCACAGCGTCCATGCAGAGCTCGCAAAAGGCAAGATGAGAGCAGGCTTGTTAGGGGATGCTGTGAAACGACAGCAGAAATTAATTTTTGGCCCTGAGTGATCTGAACATGGTGGGGGAAAGGAAAAAGTTTTGAGGTTTGGCTGGGGAGGTGCAGTGATGAGTTGCTGGACATCTGAAAAGGAGGAGGTATACCTGACACTGGGGGAACTTGAGTCCCCTTACTTAGTTTTGGATGTATGTTTTACTGCTGATGCTGGCAGTAGTGGCTTCCTGGCATGTCCTCACCTCATCCCCCATCATTCACTCCCAGGATACAGGAGCTGGAAGAGGATCCATCACCTCAACCCACTTCTCTGGGGCTAGACCCAGGCCCTTGTTCTGTTAATCCAATGGAAACCTAATTAATCCCCACTGCAAGCCTGTCACAGCATCAAACAGAGAACAAGCCGGCGAGCGCTGCTCAGGCCCTTGTTCCTCAGGCTGCTGGGACATGGGCCGACATGGAAATTAGAGGTTTAGCACGTGCTGCTGCATAAAACATGACTTTGCTGATTGGTACTTCCCTCCAGCCAGCATCACTGAAATCCAGACCTTTATCAGATGTCCTTGGCAGAGAAACACTTGAGATCGTAGAAAGCAAAGCATTGCTAGTTGTCATCTGCCTTTTCTCATTTCAGTAGGGCTCTGGGGTTTGCTTTGTTTGTTTGTTTTAATTAATCCTCAGTGATATTTTAAAGACGAGCTTTTAATCTTCTTTGTTTTCCTCTCTCTCCACTGAAGTCCCCCTTTCTCAGGCCCAGACCCCATGAAGACCTATAACATCATCTTAAGGGGAATAGACATGATTGAATTTCCAAAGAAGATTGCCAAAAATGCTGCTAATTTAATTAAAAAACTATGCAGGTAAACACATGTAATATATATATATACATATATATAACTTTATATATAATCATCTAGACCTTATTTGCAAAGAAAGGAGTTGTTTGGAAGTGGTAAGAAAGTAACTGGTTTTGTTATTCATTTTATAGGGACAATCCATCAGAAAGATTAGGGAACTTGAAAAATGGAGTGAAAGACATCCAAAAGCACAAGTAAGTGTATTCTCTACCATCCATCAGATCCATCCCTCTGAACCATGCATCTCAAATGCTTCAGTTTTCTGCAGCAAAACAGTTGTCTTCAACTCTGTTGGCCTTTCCCTTGTAGCATGCTTTAGGCTCTGATTGAATTTCCACCAGACTTTTCTTCCCTCCAGTGTTGCAGTACAGATGCCAGCCTTGCCCATGAGCAAAAAACGCATTGCACGTTGACCATTATGCTTTAATTACCCTAATTGCAGAAAAGCATTTGGAAGTAATCCAACTTGGCAACTGCCTGCTTGGATTTTTTTTTTTTTTGCTTGCAGGATCACTTTCCAAGGCTTTCCTCAATGCTCCTTCCCCCCAAACAAACTCCCACTCAACACACTTTCCCTCTACCCATGATGTTAATTCATTATTCCTTTTGGTCTGATGGAAGAGAGTTATTAAGCAATGTCTTTTAAGTTTTCATGCTGCTGGAGGGGAATAAGAACAAGTCATAGAAGCAGGTTTTCTCATCCATCCATGTGGGTCCTTCTCTTCTATGCCCAGAGCAACAGAAAGGAGTTGGATGGACATTTGGGGTGGGTGGGTTGAAGGCTCAGCTCAGGGCTCATCCACCCACCTGAGCTGCTATAGTCCAAGCAAGTCATCCCTGTGCATACCTTTAGTGTAAAACTTGTTCCAAGGAAGGACATTAGGGGTCTCATACTGGAGGGATCAACCCTATAGGAAGGAAGGAGCATCTGCCAGGAGACATCTGCAGTGAGGGCTGGTTTTCTTCTGAGCATTGGTAACATGTACTAGGCACAGTATCACCACTGGGTCGCTGTACGTGCTTCAGTTCAGTCCCAAAAGACATGTATAAAGATGACAGGAAAAATTACTCAAGGTAATTGGACAGTTTGAGGAAGATGACTGCAGGAGATGAAGCCCACTGTTTAAGCCTTTCAAATGTCATTCTGTACTACAGAGAGATTCTTGCTGCATGTCTAACAATTTCATTATTCTCCCTCCCCTCTAGATGGTTTGAAGGCTTTAACTGGGAAGGGTTGCGAAAAGGGACACTGACACCTCCTATAATACCAAGTGTAAGTTTTCCTACTTATTTACTCCTTCCTGGCCAGTAAATCTCTTTTACATGAACATAGTGAGCTTCAGGCACTAATACGGCGGAGTTAAGTGGGGACAGCATATGCTTTGTTTCTTCTGAAGATGTTTGAAGAAGTCACATTTGAGATGCTTCCAGCTACACTTGGTGTCCTGGCAGCCTCTTCCAAGGGGAGGGCGGTTTGGGGAGGGCATGACTTCGATGAAACACTCTTTGTGGCATGAGATCAAGGCGGGATCACTCACTACTACATGTTTTTCTCTGCCTCACCTGCTCCACTTGTTTCTTCATCTACTTTTCACATTTCAGTGGAGAGCTGCCACTTTCACCCTTTCTCTTAGATGCATCCTCTTTCTTTCCCCTTCATTCCTATTTCTTTTGACGAGGCAAGTGGGATTTGTGTGCCATCTCCTTTTTCTTTTGCATTAACCTTTCCCTCTGTCTTTTCTTTTGTGCTTTTCACCCCTTTTTTGCCCTGCATCCGTGTCTTACATGAAAAGCCCTGTTACTGCCTAGTTTATGTTTAACCGGGAGCAGACGCGGAGGGATAGCTCAACTCATTTTCCTTTGGAGCAAAGCTCTTCCTTTGATGTCTTTGTGAGCTCTTTACCCACAAAGCCAGCCGCAAAGGGAAACCAAACAGGATTAGCAGATAGAAATTACCTTGGCCCCTTCTGTTCTGCAGCCTCCCCTCCTTGTTTCAACTTAATCCCTTTCTCTCCGTGCCTCTCCCGCGGGATCACCGAGAGAATGACATTAGCAATCGTGTTTAATTGCACCCCGTTGCTCCATCCGCCCGTGGTCCTGCACCTTCTGCAGCAGTGGCGGGCACAGCTCCAGGGCTAAATCTGCCATCCCAAAGTTTTCTTAATGTTCAGGAAAGAGCAAGAAGGTTTCGCTTCCCCCCACACACATTTTGCCCAAAGTTGCTGGCAGTCGGTGGGAGAAAGCAGGACCTTTACAAGCATCTGCCTGAAGCAGGATACCCAAAGAATGTATCAATGTTTTATCAAGCTAAACTGGTATGTTGTGGGTTTTCTTTTTCTGTTAAGCTGCTTTTTCCTAACTTTTAACTTGCTAGCAGTACTGTTTGCCACGTTTCAAGTCAGACAATAAAATCAAGTTTGCTCCTTTGCACCCAGTTTCAGTTCCTGGTTTACCTGTGCAGGATGTCAGTGTAGCCTGAAGATGTCCCAGGATGTTTTTCTAATAGTTTTTTTTGGATTTTTAGTTTAGTAAGAGCATTTCCAGTACTGCTTTTACCCAGTACACGTATGGACACTGCATGTCTAACCTTCAGGGAGCACAACCAGCAGCAGTGACAGTGAATCGCTCCCCGATGTCCCCAAGCTGGAACATTGCTTCACAGCCCCAAAGACCTCTGCTCCTTTGGCACTGTATAAAGGAAGGCCACTCTCCAGCCTGTTGTCCAGGAAAATCACATTTTCTTTGATTTTTTTTTTTCAGTTAGGTCCAACACAGTGGGGAAAAAAGGGTTGTGTGAGCACCCTGATCGCTTCCTTGGTGTTATTTCTTGGCATCATCAAGGCTGTATGTTCATGGATCTGGTGATGTTCTACCAGGCACTGTGTCTGTGATTGCACCCAAGAGAATGATCTGATCATCATACCGATGGCCAGCACACCACCACCAAGGCTGTCCAAAGTACATGGGAGCATCCTTCTCTTGTCAGAAGGATCCATCTTTCAGGACAACTTCTCAGTCCTGTAGCCATGCATTGCCTTAAAGCCAATCCAACAACACTCATTCTTTCCTAAAGGTCTTAGACCTTCTCTAGACACACTTCTAAGGTCCTCTCCAAAACCTGCCCCTATTAACTAGTGAACATCATCAATCCAAAGCTGTCAGTCCCTCACAGCCTTTTTTCCCACAAGTTTTTCCGTTGCTTTGGCAAAAATCTCAACAGTAAGGGCCATATCTGAGACCTAAATTACATAGCTCTCAGAGAACAAATCAAATTTTCCTTCAGTCAGTGCACCTCTCCTTGTTAGCTAGAAAGGAGCCAACAGGGCTAACCATAGACACTTGTTCATGGGCTTTTTTTTAAGAAAACAGGCCTCCTCCAGCTCTTAAACCCTTATGGAAAGAAGCAATCAAAGCTGCTTCTTAGCTCTTACTCCACGGGGTTTTGGGAAAGAACTCAATTGACAGCATGTCCCTAGGACATTGCTTCAGGGAGCAGCTGGACCTCAATCCCGCTGTTTAAATCTGTGACAAAAGCTGTCCTGAAAAGCTTCTCCTACTTCTCAGCTCTTCCAAAGATGCATTGTCTTACATCACAGCTCTTGAGAATGACATGCAGATCACTGTGCCATAATTCATCTTAAGCCCTTGTGTTGGTGAGCAATCAGAAAGCTGATACCAATGCTTGCACTTTTATCTTCTTGGGTGGACAGGAGATAAATCTAGTGTCCCTTCTCGGCTGGAGAGGGCATTGAGAGGACATATGCTCCCATGGCTCAGACAGCAAAGGGCTGCAGAACCTTGGAACTGTGGGGAATTTGCACATACCAGCATTAGCATCACATAATGTCAATCAGTACAGTGGCAACTCCTCCAACCTCTTTTCCCCAAATCATATTTCTTCTAAGAAAAAGCAAATGCTCTATATTTAAGATGTTGGGTATACTCAGCCTTTTTATATTGTCAGATGAACACAAAAGGCGACCCATTTCCCAAAGCAGGACCCCTTTCCTTTAAAGCCTCATCCAAGCCGAGCTCAAAGAACCATGTCCGCACTGCTAGGTGCGGCATCTAGAGTGGACATCTGCAGAGGAGCCCCAGGGAGCTCCACAGATGCTTTCACCCAGTGCAGTCCACTTAGGTACTGTCCATCACTGCTGAGAGGCTTGCTTTCACAAGATGCTCTGGCTCGTGCCTCCATGAGTGCCACACCAACTGCATCTCTTACACTTCAGTAGCTCATATCTTGTACATACAGCGCCAGCGCTTCTGCTCCTAGAGAGAGAGATCACATGGGGTGGGATGAAGGGAGCAGAGGGATGGGACCCAGCCCATGGGACTGTGGAAGAGGGTGAGTGTGGAGAACCCCAAGAGGGAGGCCCCAAAGGGTGAAGGCTCTCCAACCCAACCATGTAAAGAGATCCAGATAACTCAAATTAAGTTGCGGTATTGAGTACACAGCAGAGCATCTCATCACTCTGTAGTACTCCATGAAGCTTTCACTGGGTATTTTTTTCTTTTTTTCAAAATGCATTGGGTATTCAAGAATTTTAACTGTCCCCGAGATGTTTTCAGTGGCAGGAAAATGCTGATGCAGCTGGGCAGCAAATTAAATTTAGAGGTGAATTTGGAGCTTTTGGTGATCAAATAGTCTTTTCCCAAGGCTTCTAGCAGCATTCAGCATCCAATAAGTCTCTTGGACTGCCGGCCGGCCTCTGGCTGGGACTTCTTACCAGCTTCACATGGGAAACGACTGAAAAATACAGCAAGTGTTTCCTGCAGAGCACTCTCATGGCAAGTGCAGTCCCCTCTAGCCCGCACTGGCTCCTTGGGGTACAGGTTAAACCAATGATTTTCTCTAGTTAAGACACTGATTATTTTGCTCTGGAAAGCTCTGCTGGTCTGGGTTTGTATTGTTTGGGTTTTTGAGGGGTTTATTTGTTGGGTTTTTTTACTATGGCATTGAGTGTATGAGCATCTCATTGTAAGCAAATTGTAGAAGAAGAAAAAAATATGTAGGTATGGTAGTTTTTAAATGGCTCTATTTCCAAACAAGAATCACAGAATCCCTAGGTTGGAAAAGACCTTTGAAATCGAGTCCAACCGTAGCTGTCCTCTACTGAACCATGGGTACTGTGAGCACCTGGTCTGCACATATTTTAAATACATCCAGGGTCAGTGACTCAGCCACCTCCCTGGGAAGCATACTTGGCCTTCATCCTGGGAAGATGGGTTTCTCTGGTAGGCATCTCTTGCCAAACAATACTTGTCAGGGCAATGGGAAGTGGCAGGACCCATCTCACAACTTCAAATTCACGATCCCGGAGTCGTAGATTGGAAAACTTGGGCTTAGGGGAGGCTCCGGGGCTCTTCCGCATCTTTTCTGATGACCTTACTTACATCTTGAACCAAAGAGTCTAGGGGGGCTGCATCATTGGAGTAGAGGAGGGAGGCTATGGGAAGTCCACCTGGGATTCAGCAAAAAGTTGTTGAAGGCAGAACTTCTTGTGCTTGTTGCTGGATGTTTCTAAAGGATTGCGGTTGTGGGATGAAGAGGAAATGTCTGCGCTTGTATGACTGTCCCCTCATAAATCCCTCTCTTCTTTCTTCAGGTTGCATCTCCAACAGACACAAGCAATTTTGACAGCTTCCCGGAGGACAGTGATGAACCACCGCCTGATGACAACTCAGGATGGGACATAGATTTTTAATGTATTTCTTTTACCTGCTTCTGCCTTGCTGAAGACAGCTTCCTGGGACATGGCTGCCAGCGAAACCGAAAGAACTGGGGAGGATTAGTGCTCGGGGTCACCATGATGCCTTGATTGATGCTGCTACAGTAACTACAGTGGCATTAGGACTTATTGCTTAGATGACAATAGTGCTCTTCATGTTTTACGTTCGAACTTAAAATAGAAGTTGACATGGTGGTCCTGACGCAAAGCCTTTCACCAGTAAAGAAATATGTTTTCTATCACTGCGACGATCTTGCTACGCTCTTAATTATAAAAGTCGAGAGATAACGTAGTGTAAGATGCACTTAATTCTAGCTGCAAGGTACTGGCTTTATCGGTAGGATCAATAGTAATTTATTAAGTGCTGTAGCTAAATACAGGGCAGGATTTGGGCTACTCCCACCCTCCAAACTCTCTAGGTCTTCTACTGTGGGCCAGCGTTAGGAGCAAAGGAGGACCATAACAATACTGGTCAAAGAGTTCATGTGGTAAAACTTGTCCTTTTTCTTTCCGAGCAGTATTCTTGACGAGACTGAATGTTACCTTTCCTTTTTCTTTTGGAGAATTATTTTTAGCCTGGTAAAACAAAAGCACAACTGCTTTCGATCCTGTTAAGGCAGATATGGGTCGCTTCTTTCATACGGCCGAGAACATACTGCAACATGATGTTTGGGTTGGGCTTGGAAGGGGGGTTTTTTAACTTTCCCTTGGTACAAACACATAACTGCATTTTAAAAAAAAAATCATAAAATTAATCCCTTTTACCTATAAAATAGTGCTTAAATAACGGTCCTCTAATAAAACTACAACCGCCCACTGGTTAATTAGCTATTAGGCATAAAACTAAGCTTAGTTTTTACCTTTTTGGAACCCAAAGGGAAAAAGTTAAGACCCGTAATGTACTTTATAGGTGCTATGTACATCCTTCATCTCTGAATATAAATTGAGTCAACCACCATTTCAGAAATATGTAGCAAGAGGCATCATTCTCCATCACACTCCTAGATGATTTTCCGTCTCTGTGTCTGCATTTCTTCCGTGTTTAGTACAAAGCTGACTAAAGTAAAAGGTGGCTCAGGGCCAGTTTGTTGGCTCTGTCTGTAATACTGCCCGCAAAAAGTGTCCCCACCAAACAAAGGAGAGCCAGGGGAATTAAATGGAAAAGCCGATATCGGGTGTGTTCATGCAAGGTGTCCATGTTGCCAGTGTCCCTAGGACCCCAGTGACTGCATTTAAGGCATGGGGGTGGCTCTCACCAAGCGGGCTTGTATGAAAAAAAAGAACTGGGGGAACAATATTATGTGTTTTTTCCCTCGCTTCCACCGCTTTTCCTTTGCTGGGGTATGGTCTCTTCTGGTTTGTAGAACACAACAGAGGAATCCTGTCCTGGCTGCCTGCTTGTTGGCATTTGCATGGGACTAAAAGTTGATCAGCTTTATGTCTTGGTTAATAGAGTCCACCCCCAAAATTTAGCAGATGCTGTTTCACCTCAGAGCTGTTGGATATGCTGGAAATTGCAAGGCCCCTTTTTTGATGAAAAGTCATTTACATTTACATGACTTTTAACTGCAAAGAATGTGGAAAATACATGTTTTGACATGTAAAAAATCGTTTTCCTAATGCTAGGTCCCAACTCCTTCCCTAGTGAAAGGAACTTCATATTAAAAAGATATTTTCTCCCCTCCCTTGACAGCACTGACAATGCTGCTGTTTGCCAGCAAACTAGAGAGCTCAGTCATCATGACCCCTTCGAAACCCATCTGTGTAGCCGAATTTCCTTCCTAATCTTCCCAAAGGGTGAGGTGATGCCATCAGCACAGTAACTTCAGGTTATTTCCGCTGCTCGTTAATCATGAAAACTTTGTTTGCCTTGAAAAACCATAGGAAAAGCTGGCAGCTACTTCTCCCGGAAATTTCTCCTCCGAGGGCAAATAGTGGCTCGCTTTTCAGCCTGCTTCTGAGGGATGGAGGATGCTGAAAGCCAACTCTGAATATGAGGGCTAAAATAGTTGCTAGGCATTGCACCGAACAGGCTGCTGCCCGTAAGCCGAGCTCATTACTTGCGTCCCTCCCACCCCATTTTTTCACATGACAGATGCGGTGACATTGGGTGCGACAGCTCATTGCATTGGGTGACTTTCTGTAGAAAAGAATGCAGAGAGGGGTTTGTCCCAAAGTGCTGATGTTCAGTCCCTGAGATGCAGTTGTCAGTCAAGGGGTTGCCAGGAGGATGGAGCAGTGCAACGATTTTTGGGGGGCGGCCACCCACAAACGTTACAGGAAGAAGGTTTTGAAGTGGGATTATGAGTTATTTTTCTTTTTTCCTGGCCTTTTTTCCTTGTGCCAAGCACGGGAATTAACCCCTGTGGTGTGCAGTGTGCCGAGTAGGAAGTTTCTTTAGATACCAACCACCTCGCTCGACTTCCACCACCTTCCCTAAGCATACCTTTAAACAACGTACTTAGCATATGTATATGATAAACGCCTTCATTTATAAGTAATATATTTGAGTTGCATTATATATATATATATATTCACAGCAGCGGATTGCCTCTGTGTTTCCACTTACCGTCCTTTCTTCTTCGTCTCCTTTTTTTCATGTATGGGACGATGGCTTAATTACACAAGGGGGAGTTGGCTCCTGTAATTAAAATGAGTGTATTGAGATCGGTGTCGTTAAGACATGGACAATCCGTAGCTTCTCACCGTGCTGCATTATCCATAGCAAACTCTTATTTAACAACAGGACCACAAGCGAGTATTGATGTAAATAGGTATTTTCGTGTTGATATTTTGTGGTACACATATAACTTTTTTCTTTTAGAGTCCCATGGCGTTATTACTTCATTTTTCTTATTTGTAATGTAATGTTTTTAGCTCAAGGTAGACTTGAATTAATGTCATAATTGTCAGTATTATTAAACTTTATGTCAACTGTACTGTTAACTCATCTGTCCCCATAGTTTTAGAACATGACTAGCTATCTGGCATTGTTGCAAGTGCCTTAAATCCATGGCATCCTATTAAAAAAAAAAAAAAAAAAGAAAAAAATTTAACAAATTTGGTGTTATGCTGCATGACAAAGACAAACACACCTCAAAATGTCGTCCTTTCTTAGCTTGCTGCGTTTTACAGTTCTTTCTGCTACCAATTTCTAAGCCTTTATTATATAATATTGATGAACTACAGAAATGATGAAGTCATTCTCTTATTTCTGTTCAATGTACCAGAGCTGTGTATCTGTTAATGAGATACAGAGTCATTTCTGTGAAATGTATAAATGTTATGTGCGGGTCAAATTAATATATGACATCCTATCAGTCCGTAGACAGGTATTCCTGTTTTGCTAAGCTGTGCAGATTCAACCCATTGTGCCGTCGAGCACCAACCTCCCATCTTACACGAACCCCGTTAGAAATCTCCCATCTGGAAAAAAAACCAACATAAACCAAACCAACAAACGATGAGCGACTCAGTGTGCAACCCAACTTGTGGTTCTTTTTGGAGCTGAAACCGCGACGCGAAGGCATAGCTTCGTTTGCACCACTCAACAAAACAGGATCCGTGCTTTTCCATCCCCCTCCTTCCCTGCTCTGACTCCTTCTATATGCAACCCACTGCGGAGGCAAGCCCTGGGAAGCTGGAAGCTCCTCGTTCTCCGTAGCTCCCCAGCCGCGTAAACCAGGCGTAACACTGAGACTTGGGAGGTTTTAGGGCTTTACCATCAAACGAGAGAACTCTGTTTGGAGTTGCCCATTGTCCTGGGTCCCAGCTTACGCTGTTTTTACACTGGTCCTTTATTTTGTACTCTTTACTTTCTCCAGTTTTCTTCTTACACGAAGGAGGTTTTGTTTGTCAGAAAAATGTCGGTCATCTGCCCGCCGGTCGTTGGCCGGTTGCACTCTTTTTGATGTAGGTTTGAGAACTTCTATTTTCTTTTCCCATAAGCTTTAACAGCTTTTGGTTTGCTCTGTATTTCCCTTGCAGCTGTAATTGCCGAGTGCCTGTTGTATACTTTATAGAGTTGAAATAAAAATAATTACTTTTGAGTGGCGTGTCGATGTCTTTCTTCCACTGCAGAAGCCAACTTCGGGGAGAGAGCTTCTGTATCGCAATTACATGGGATTTCTTTATTCTCATGTATAATGATAACACAGTAAGAGATAACTGATCGTGATTGCTGCCAATGTAAGCGAGTCCAGGGTGTGCAGCAAGGAAGGGTGTGACTGCACACGCCACCCATGTCAAAATGAAAACATGATGGTAGTGTCCCTTATGGTTAATGCTGAGAGGTGGTGACATGGAGGTGCAGCAGAGCCATGGGGTGTCGTGTATGTGGGATGATGTCCACATTTTTGCAGTATTTGGGATATTGAGCTCAATTTAAATCAGTCCCCGTCAAACGACTTGGCCACCATGTGACATAACTCTGTGAGGTCAAGGTTGAGCGTGTCCCGCAGCACGAAGTGGACAGGGAGAGGGATTAAAAACTGGGGGAGGTGATAAAGGGAGCATGAAAACGTCCTTCCAGGAGCTAAATAAATGTGGTAACTCCCTAAGCAGGAGCCAGAAGACATTGCGAAACAACAATGCGGGACGCAGCAGTCTCAGATACGAGTTAATAATGCAATAAAGAGCCCAGGGTGACGTGGCCCTCACCTGAAACTCAAAGGGGAATACAGGGATTTCAGGGTGAGGTGTGGCCCTCATTCGCTCAGGCTAAAAATAGCAAGGCCCTGTTCTCTCGACTGCGTGTGGGGATGCCCGCCGGCCGCTGACTCAGCATCACCCCTTCCGCCAGCACCTGCCTTAGGTGTGCGACAAAACCTTCCCAGCCAATTATTAGCCCAGCTTGAGCC